>PVIA01002038.1:0-233451 GCA_004024845.1 Tonatia bakeri | reverse complement strand
TGTTCTTATGCCAGTACCAGGCTGTTTTGATTACCGTGGCCTTGTAGTATAGTTTAGTGTCAGGTATTGTGATCCCTCCTACTTTACTCTTCTTTTTCAATATTGCAGTAGATATTCGGGGTCGTTTATGGTTCCATATAAATTTTTGAAGTGTTTGTTCTATGTCTATGAAATAAGCCATTGGTATTTTAATAGGTATTGCGTTGAATGTGTAGATTGCTTTGGGTAGTATGGACATTTTAATGATATTAATTCTCCCAATCCATGAACATGATATATGTTTCCATTTGTGTCTTCCTTGATTTCTTTCCTCAGTGGTATATAGTTTTCTGAATACAGGTCTTTTACCTCTTTGGTTAGGTTTATACCTAGATATTTTATTTTTCTTTTTGCTATTTCAAATGGGATTTTTTCCTTGATTTCTGCTTCTGCTGTTTCATTGGTGGTGTACAGAAATGCCTTTGATTTCTGGATATTGACTTTGTATCCCGCTGTTTTGCCAAATTTGTTTATTAGGTCAAGCAGTTTTTTGGTAGAGTCTATAGGATTTTCTACGTACACTATCATGTCATCAGCAAACAATGACAGTTTTGTTTCCTCCTTTCCGATTTGGATGCCTTTTATTTCCTTTTCTATAGAGATGTTTTTAAAACAGATTTTATTTATTTATTTTTAGAGGGGAAGGCAGAGAGAAAGACAGGGAGAGAAACATGATATGTGAGAAAAATATTGATCTGTTGCCTCTTGCACACACCCCAATGTGGGATGGGGCCCCTCAACGCAGGCATGTGCCCTGACTGGGAATCGAACTGGTGACCTTTCCCTTTGCCAGACTGTGCCCAACCAACTGAGCCACACTGGTTAGGGCTAAACTTCATGGTTTCCATTTGCATTTCTCTGATGATTAGTGACTTGAGCATCTTTTCATATGTCTTTTGGCCATCTAGTTCCTCTTTGGAGAAGTGTTTGTTCAGGTCCTTTGCCCATTTTTTAATTGGGTTGTGTTTTTGGTGTTGAGTTTTGTAAGTTCTTTATAAATTTTGCATATTAACTCCTTATCAGATGTATTAATGAATATGTTCTCCCATTCAGTGGTGTGTCTTATTATTTTGCTGACTTGTTTTTTTGTTGTATGAAACCTTTTTAGTTTGATGTAGTCCCATTTGTTTATTTTTTCTTTTGTTTCCCTTGCCTGGGGAGATATTTCTGATAAAATATTGCTATGAGTATATTCAGGATTTTGCTGCCTGTGTTTTCTCCTTTGATTTTTATGGTTTGGGGTCTTATATTTAAGTCTGATCTATTTTTAATTTATTCTTCTGTGTGGTGTAAGAAGGTGGTCTAGTTACATTTTGCTGTATGTATTTGTCCACAATTTTCCCAATACCACTTATTAAATGAACTATCTTTAGACCATGGTATGTGCTTGTTCCCTCTGTTGAATATTAATTGATTGTAAAGGTGTGGATTTATTTTTGGACTCTGTATTCTGTTCCATTGATCTGTGTATCTGTTTTTATGCCAGTACTATGCTATTTTGATTACTATGGCCTTATAGCGTAGTTTGATATTAGGTAGAGTGATTCGTCCAACTTCAGGAGGAATCTTTTCTCAGAATCACTGTTTCTCTACAGGGTGCTTTGTGGTTCCATAGAAATTTTGGAAATATTTGTTCTAGTTCTATAAAATACGTCATTGGAATCTTGATAGGAATTGCATTGAATCTACAGATTGCTTTGGAGAGAGTATGGACATTTTAATGATCTTAAATCTTCCTGTTCATGAATAGAATATGTGCTTCCATTTATTTGTATCTTCCTCAATTTCTTCAGTATCTTACAGTTTTCCTAGTACAGATCTTTTACATCCTTGGTTAGGTTTATTCCTAGGTATTTTATTCTTTTTGAAGCAACTATGAATGGGATTCTTTTCCCAATTTCCCTTTCTGTTAGTTCATTATTGGCATATGAAAATGGACCTGATTTCTGGATATTAATTTTGTATTCTATTACTTTGCTGAATCCATTTATCAGTTCTAGTAGTTTCCTAGTGGAATATTTGAGGTTCTATATGTGCAGTATCATGTCATCTGTAAATAAAGACAGTTTTACTTCTTTCCAATTTGAATGTCTTTTCTTGCTTTTCTTATGACTTTCCACTGAGATTTTTTTATTCACTTTGTTTTAATTTAAAAAGTTGTGTTCTTTTTAAATCACTTTATTTTATTCTTTTTTAATGATTTCATTCATTTTTTTAAAGTATACAATTTAGTAACTATTAGTATATCCCCAAATTCTTATAACTATCGTTACTATCTAATTCCAACTCCAGTGACTTCTTTTTAAGCAAAAATCTTATTCCTAACCTACAAGGCCTTTGATTCTTTATGGTATGATCATGCAGTAACATTTGCTTAATTAGATATAGAATTATTTTCTAGTTGTTCATTTATTTTTGTTTGTTTTTTTCTTTTGAAGAAATAGGCAAATTCCTATTTAGTAGAAATGGAGTGGCATCATCTTATTCAGTAATGTGAAGTTTGGGGAAAGAACAAAAACTTTAAAACTTCCCAATAGGTTTCTTTAGGCCTTTTTAGGGATCATCTTTGTAAAATTAGAACTTTTAAAAGAAAAGTTACATTGTTTAGCTTTTATCAAGACTTCTTAGTGTTGTTACCTATAGGTTTATGTTAACTCTATATACTACTTAAATAATAATGCCTTAGGATTTTCTCTTCATGTATACAGAATATAAATATAAAACAGTAAAGCAGTTCTTCTGAGCAGCCAGAATAGATGTAACCAAGCCTCTGAGTAACATTTTGTATTTTAAAATAGAATTCTGTTAAGGAGATTTTTTGTGTCCATGTTAGACACTAGAAATCTTTTTTCTTTTTCTTTTTTGCAAATTCATTTATTAGGCCATCAAAACCTTTTATTTCAGCAGTTTTCTTTTTTCTTTTTATTGTTCAAGTATAGTTGTCTCCATATCCCTGTACCACTTCCCCCTACTCCAGCCATCCCCATCTCCCACACCTGATCCCATCCCCTCTTGGTTTTATTCTTTATAGTTGTTTCTGAAAACCCTTCACCCTTTCCCCCCCATTATCTCCTCCCACCTCCCCTCTGGTTACTATCAGTTTGTTCTTAATTTCAATTCTCTGGTTATATTGTGCTTGCTTGTTTGTTTTATTGATTAGGTTCCACGTACAGGTGAGATCATATGGTATTTGTCTTTCATCACCTGGTTTATTTCACTTAGCATAATGCTCTCTAGTTCCATCCATGCTGTTTGTAAAGGATGGAACTGCTTTGTAGTCCATCGTGTAAATGTACCATAGTAGATGGAATTTCTTTCTTTCTGCTGTGTAGTATTCCGTTGTGTAAATGTACCATAGTTTTTTGATCCATTCTTTTACTGATGGTCACTTAGGTTGCTTCCAGCATTTGGCTATTGTAAATTATGCTGCTATGAACATTGCCATGCATAGGTTTATTTGGATTGCTGTTTCAGGGTTCTTAGGATATAATCCTACCAGTGGAATTGCTGGGTCAAAAGGCAGTTCCATTTTTAGATTTCTGAGGAAATTCTATACTGTTTTCCACAGTGGCTGCACCAGTCTTCATTCCTACCAACAGTGCGCTAGGGTTCCCGTTTCTCCACATCCTCTTCAGCACTTGTTTGTTGATTTGTTTATGATGGCTATTCTGACTGGTGTGAAGTAGTATCTCATTGTGGTTTTAATTTGCATTTCTCTGATGGCTAGAGATGCTGAGCATCTTTTCATATTTTTCTGGGCCCCTCTGTAAGACACTAGAAATCTTGATTCCTATCAGATATTCCCTGCATGGTTCACACGGTTCATGAATGTATATTTAATAATACCAGAGGAGTTTTGTATTCAGGACTTTTTGAAGATGAGAGTTTTGTTGAGAAATAATTAAAGCTTTAACTGTGGCCCTGGTAGTAGAGGTTTGGGAAGTAGAGTAAGGAGTACATTTACTTTGACAGATGTTTTGTTCTCTTAGGACAGTTTTTAATTATTTTGAAATTTTCAGAGTTTGATAGAATGCTCTCACTTGTTTTGAAACTATTTCAGCAGGGAAACTTAAGTATATAAAGCAGGTAACGGGAACTAATGCATGGGTTCCTTTGCAAGCTAAGTTTTTTCAGATCATAATATCTTGCTTTCTCTTTATAAAGGTAACATTTTCAGTATGACCAAGAAATATAGAATATACAGAATACAGACTTTAAAAAGCCTGAATATCTCTTGTTTCTCTATCCTGTCAAAAAAATCATTGTTATGAAATTAGTTCAGATATTTCTAGATAATAAAATACTTTTTTTTTTAAAGATTTTATTTATTTATTTTTAGAGAGGGAAGGCGGGGAGGGAGGGAGGGAGGGAGGAAGAGAGAGAGAGAGAGAAACAGAAACATCATTGTGTGGTTGCTGGGAGACATGGCCTGCAATCCAGGCATGTGCCCCGACTGGGAATCAAACCTGCGATGCCTGGTTCGCAGCCCGTGCTCAATCCACTGAGCTACACCAGCCAGGGCAATAATAAAATACTTTTAAAATTAAATCATATTCATAACTTTTAAAAAATGTAATATAAGATGTTATCTTTTTATGTCTGTACATATGGATCTACCTTATTTTTAACAGCTCTTTAAAGGTATAACTTACCATAAATACTACATGCTTAAAATGTGTAATTTAATCATTTAGTGAATTTAAAGAGTTGTGCAACCATTATCACACTGCAATTTTAAAACATTTCCATCATCCCAAAAAAGATCCCTCATGCCATTTTACTTTGTTATTTTTGAAGGATGCTTAGAACTTTGGATGGCTATGCCACTGTTAATTTACCTATCCTGTTGATATTTAAGTTGTTTCTTATATTGAGATGTTATGAATAATTTCAATGAGCCTCATTATACATACATTTTCTAAAACTTTTTTTTATTAGTTGTTTAGGGTAAGAAACCAGAAAATGAAGTGCTGGATCAAAGGGAATGTGCATTTTAAATGTTGATGGATTTTGCCAAATTATCTTCCAGGAAGGTTATACCAGCTTGTACTCTCACCAATAATGGATAAGTGTGCTTTTAGGTAGTTTAGATTTTATGTATGGAGAGCACATCATATATGTTTGAGTATATCTCTAGAGAATTCCAGAGGATAGTTTCAAAATGATTTAACTGAGCTGGATATTTTTAGAAGAATTACTGCAATTCTTAAAGGAGAGGTTTTTGTTTAAGAAGGCAAAACAATGTGTAGTACATAATACAGAAAGATTTCTTTTGAGTAGAGTTAACATATACTTTAGAATTGAATCATATTAGCTTCATTTAGGAATACTACTGTTTATGATAAGAAGCAATTGCAAAATCTGTTTGAGTTTTTATAAAATTAGCCTTTAGAAAATTGTGTGTTAAAGGTTGTCATTAAGTTGTTTGAATTGTATTTACTTTTTTTTTTTTTTTTACTCAGGATATTTCAACCCAAGAAAGCAACATATTAGGAGCATTCTGTGATATGAATGTAAGTGTATACTTTTTTTCATTCTCAGGTTTATGGAGAAATCCTTGGAGGTTTTTTTTTTTGCTCGTGTATATTTTTTGAATTCATGTCTGATCAGCATCTTTACAGTATGGGTAATAAAATAAAAATTATTTCTGATTAAGTTTTAAAATAATAAATTTTTTTCCCCTCAGGATGTAGAAGTACCATTGCATTTGCTTCGTTATGTATGTTTGTTTTGTGGGAAAAATGGCCTTTCTCTCATGAAGGATTGCTTTGAATATGGAACTCCTGAAACTTTGCCATTTCTTATAGCACATGCATTTATTACAGTTGTATCTAATGTAAGTATTATTTGGAATTGTTTTTAATTTTGGGAATAATCTTGGGACATAATAACATGAATTCATGTCCAGAACAGGCAGGTTTTGAGTGATTTACATGTATAATAATTTTTTTCTGGATTATATTTTGAAAAAAATTGAGTATAGGAAACTTAAAGTCTTCATTATAATAAAATTGAATTTGTATAAATTAGTGAATTTAAGTTGAATAGATAAATTTAGCCATTTACCTCTTGTCTAAAATAAGAATCGGTAGCTATGCACAAAAGTTGATTTTAAGTTTTCTTGCCTGGGATTTTTTTACTGGGATATTTTTGCCTTCTTAAGAGTTTTTGGTTACTTAAATAAAGGTTAGCCTGGGGTACTATTACAGTGTACTTGACTTCCCTCTATGTTGCAAGTAAAGACCTAACATTCATTTCCCTTTGTAAAGATAATTCTTTTATATGTTGTGGATATCAGTTACTGTGAAGCATGTAAGTATGGAAACTCTTTTTGTAATCAAGGTTTCTGTGGGCCTGTACTTTATATTTTTCAGTCTAGAGTTTTTCTTAAAGGGTTAGTGACATTTAAAGCATTTGGAGTTTGGGCATGAGTTGTTTTTTTGTTTGTTTGTTTTTGTTTTTTTGGGGCGGGGAGTCTTGACCACCTTGCCTGAAGTTTATATAAAAACCAGTGGTTACTTTAAAGATTTTATTTATTCACCCATCCATCCATCTATCTATCTATCTATCTATCTATCTATCTATCTATCTATCTATCTATCATCTATCTGTCTGTCTGTCTGTCTGTTTTTTTAGAAATATCAATATGTGGTTGCCTCTTGCCCTCCCCCTACTGGGGAACTGGCCTACAATCCAGGCATGTGCCGTGAGCGGGAATTGAAGCAGCCACCCTTTGGTTCACAGGCTGCTGCTCCATCCACTGAGTGACACCAGCCAGGGCAACCAGTGGTTATTTTAAACAATTAAAATGGACATTTATTTGCATTTGAGAAAATTTAATGCCTTTAAATTTCAGAATTTTCCAGCCACATACAAATTAATCTAGAATACAGTAGTTTCCTCTAGTGGTCCATTGTAAATTGCAAAACCTGGTCATTTCTTTATATCTCATTTGTTTTCTTGAGACATAGGTAGTGCTGTTTCAGCTACAATAAGGCTAAAGATCTCTGATTTTATATCAGCTTTCACACAGGGACGAACACCCCAACATTTAAATAATGAAAAAAAAATAGTAGATTTTAGGGTCATCATTTCCTTGGGAAAAAATAAACTCCATGAATTATAACCAGACCACTTTTAGGGTAAGAGAAGTAAGGACTGAAATTTACTGAGTACCTGTTTCTTCCACAACTAATTATAGTAAGTCACACTTTGAGAAGAACATGTTACATCGTTTCCTGGGAACCAAACCATTCTGTTCATTTTCTGTGATGGTTTTCTCACTCTTAATGAGAAAAGGTGACTTAATCAGGTAGTGGGTGATACTTCCTAGAACCTGAACCTACAATCCAGAGCTTACAGCACAGGAAAACTCAATTTGGCCCTGGGTTGGAGTTACCAGCAAACAAACAAAATTCTTAGTTTATCAAGTTATAGTTCAAATCTGATAATGTTCTCAGCCTGTACATTTATTTTAATCTCAAAAACTTGCTTCAGCAGTTTTAAACTAACACTGTTTATCAGATTTCTCAATTTTGCACAAATATTACTTCACTATTATATGGATCTAAGTAATAATGACTGCAGTCACAGGAGAAAAACAACAAAAATTTTTATGTACTCCTATGTAGTTTTCTTACTTTTTGTTGGGCTTTAGGTTTTTAGCAAAAGCAGCTAACCAATATTTAGCATAGGTTAGAGAAGTAGAATGTAGAGTCCTCTTAGGTCTTTCTCCACTGAGATCCAGGGTGAGTTATGTTTGGTTTTAACTCACAGTATCCTACTGCAGCTCTTTGCCTGAGTTAGTCATCTCAGACATAATACCTTTTATGAATTTCAAAGTAACAAAATGTAAGGACTTTTAGTAAATAATCCAATGGAGTCATGGGATTTATTTTACTAACATGCATGGAGAAGAGGTGTAAATGAGGCTTAATAAAGGAACCTCATGAATTTATGCTTTAGAAAACAAATATGACAGATTATTAAGTCAGTGATGTACTCAGAGATACAAACTTGTAGGGGTTATAGCAAGAGATCAGTAGACACAATAACAGTTTCTGAACTCTGTGTCCTAAAATTACTTTTACAAAAACACTAATAAGGAGTATTTAACATCAGAACTTAAGCTAGGATTATATAGTTTCATGTAACTCCACACTAGACAAGGAGACTGGGTTGACAGTTCTGTGAAGTTTTCATTTCTCTATTTCATCAAAACTAGTTTTGTTATGTAGAACACTGCCTGTTTTTCTGCTGTTGTAGGGGAGAAGGGAACATTTTTTCTCTTTACTGAGTTTTTAAATGTGTATTTAAGAGGGCCACTAGATTCATCACCAAGAGGGGGAAAGAGCAAACTATAAAAGCTCAAAAAAGAAAAAGGACATATACTACACAATTATAGTATATAGAATTTGGTCATTGTAATGTTACGAATCTAGTATTAAAGAATGTAGTTTTATAGAGAAATAGTGCTAGGTTTGATTGTATATGCTGTGTAATTTTGGTTACATTATTTTTATAAGCCTCACTTTTCTCATCTATCAGAATGGAAATATTGAGGACTCACTAAATGGTAGCTCTATTAAAATGTTTTCCTTCCAGTGCTGACATTTCTTCCTCACTTGTTTTTTTTTTATTTAAATTTTTATTCTTTTGTGTCTGTGTTTATTCCCAAGTAAAAGGTTATCATTGTCCATATTTTCATTTTCATCCCCCTAAGGTATCTTATATATAATTGAATATTTTAACCCTTAAAATATTTGAAATATAATCGTCATAAAGTACACAAAATGATAACATATGTTATAGTAATTTATCAAAGTTGAATACCCCATTTAATCACTACTCATACCAAGAAACAAAACATTAATTCCCCAGAAGTCTTTCTATGATTCCTTCAAGTCCCTGTCCCATCTTTTTGCTCTTAAAGCTAAATACAATTTATATTTTTACGGTGATCACATTCCTGCTTTTCTTGTTTTATCACCTAAGCTGACATTCCTGAATACTATGATTTAGTTTTACCTGCTTTGTTAATAACCATGTAAGTCAAATTACATGCTATACATCCTTTCATATCTGGCTGCTTTTGTTTAAGGTTGAGATTTATATTACATATAGTTCTAATCTGCTCATTTTTATTGTTATGTAATACTTCTTTTAAAAATATACCAACATTGCCCTGACTGCCGTGGCTCAGTGGGTTGGGTGTCATCCCAGATGCCAAAGAGTCATTGGTTCAAATTGGGCCGGGTCTTTGGTTGGGGGTGTGTGAGAGGTGACTGATTGATGTTTCTCTCCTTTTCTTCCTCCCTTCCTCTCTGTCTAAAAATAAATAATAAAATCTTTAATTTTTTTTTTTTTTTTAGATTTTATTTATTCTTAGAGAGAGGGGAAGAGAAGGAAAAAGAAAGGGAGAGAAACATCTATGTGTGGTTGCTTTTCACGGGCCTCTTGCCTTGGGACCTGGTCTGCAACCCAGGCATGTGTCCTGACTGGGAATTGAACCACAACCCTTTGGTTCGCAGGCCCACGCTCAATCCACTGAGCTACACCAGCCAGGGCATAATAAAATCTTAAAAAAAAGACAACAACATCGATTGATTTTACTGATGGTGAACATGTAGCCTGTTACAATGAATGTGGTGTCAGCATTCTTTGTCATGTCTTTTGGTGCACATGTGTGTGCATTTTATTTGGATAAATAACCTAGAAGTGGAGGTTTTTTATCATATATTCTTATGCATTAATGCTAAAGTTTTCCTAAGTGATTGTATTAATATACACTTGCCCCAGGAATATCAAAGTTTCTGTTGCTCCATATCCTTGCAAACACCTGCTATTTCAATTCTTAGGCATTTTTGATAGAAGTTATAGTAGTATCTCATTGTTTTGTTTTATATTTTTAATGAATAATGAGATTGAGCACCATTTCAGAGGCATAGTAGCCATTTGGATATTTTTTGAGAAGTACCTGTTTAAATCTTTTACCTGTTTTAAAAATCAAATTGTCTGTCTTTTTCTTACTGATAATATGCAGATTCTTTATATGTTTTGGATGTAGGTCTTTTGTCTGACATCAATGTATTGCTGGTATCTTCCACTCTGTAGTTTTTTATTCTCTTGTGTCTTTTTAAGAGCTATTATTAATCAAACTTAACAGTGTATAATTTATCAAAAAAAATTTTATGGTTAATGTGTTATTTATGGTTGTAAAAGTCTTTCTTACTTTATGGTCATGAAGGTATTTTCCTGCATTCTAGAAGTTCCATTGTTTTATTTTAAAATGTAATTATTTTTATGTTTATTTTTTAATTTTCGTATTTTAATCCACAGTTCAGTTGGAATTGTTTTTTGTGAGTGAGGAATCAAGATTCATTTTCATTTTGACATAGACAACCACTTGTGCTAACACTAGAGCAAAGATAGTGCTTTTCTCTTTTTTCTATGATATCATTTTTGTCATGAATCTGGATTCCTTAGTATATTCCATCAGTCTGTTTTGCTTAATCTTGTGTTATTTGTTTACCATCTTAATTTCTGGAGCTTCATAAGAAGGGTTGCTATCTTGGTGAACCAAGTTCTACCTTCCTTTCTTATAATGGACATATAACATTATATTAGTTTAGGTATACAATATAATGATTTGATATTTGTATATATTGGAAAATGATCACTACTGTAAATCTAGTTAACATTTGACACCATTCATAGTTGACAAGTTTTTTTTTCTTGTGGTGAGAACTTTTAAGAACTATTTTCTTAACCACTTTCAAATACAAAATAGTTAATATTATTAACTATAGTCACCATGCTGTATTATTACTTGTTATTAGTGTTTTGTCTATTCTTGGACCTTTGCATGTGGAATCAGAGTCTAAAGTTCCTGCATATAAGCTTATTTGGGTTGCATAGTATGTATAGATCAATTTGAGAAGAACTGTCATTTCTGCAATATTGAATCTTCTAATCTATAAATATGGTAAATGTGTTTTTATTTACATGTTCTTTAATTTTCCTCATAATATTCTGTTTCTATGTAGAGGTATTGTCATATGTCTTAGGTTATTCCTGGTTATATGCTATTTTTTGATGTAAAGATAATATTTTTGAAAATATTATTTACTATTTGGTATAGAAGAAATATGTTTATGTATATGTATAGTATAGTTTTTGTGTGAATGTGTGTGTATATATGTATATTGATTGATTTATTTGTATTTTTTAATAGCAGTGTTGCTAAAATAATTCTAAAACATCTGAAAATTATTTTGGATTTTCTACTTAATAATCATATCTCAAAATAATCTTGATTTTAATTCTTCCTTTCTAGTCCTATGCCTTTCATTTAGTTTCTTGCCTATTGTACTGTCTAGGCCCATGAGTTCAAGTTGAATTGAAGGCACTCTTGTTTTGTTCCTTGTCTTAGAAAGAAAAGTTTTTACATTTCATCATTAGTGTAGTATCTTCTATAGGACTTACGTAGATATCTTTGATTAAATTAGAGTGAAGCCATACATTCTGTATTTGCAGATTTGTTTTCAGTTTGTGTCCTTTGCCTTTGTCAAGGTTCAGTATCAACAATTTTTGTTCAGTAGTTTGTTTAGGATTTCTATTGTTATATTTAAACCACTACTTTTGAGAATAATACAGTGTAAGTACATTAAATTTAGAAATGGGTTGGAATATCGTGCAGATTAGATTGGAGCACTTACAGTAAGAGCTCAGTTCAGTAAATGGTTGTTGATATTGTAATCAGTGTGTGACTCTATAAAATATATTTGTCTTGATATTGAAGTGACTAGAAATCGGTGGTAATTTGATTTTTTTTAGAAAAAATGATGAGATGCTTTTTTAAAAAGATACTTTATTAAAAACTAGTGCTGTAATATTTGGGTTGATACTGTAATACTTGGATAGATTGTTCTTTTTCAGCAAGAAGGTAATATTTTTCAGATTGATTTTGTGTGTGCGTGTGTATATATATATAAAAGTATGTAGACTATATTACTTGATATGTGTATAACCCTATTTATTAGTTTATCCTTTTTGAAATAGATAAAATGTATATAGTTTGAGGCAGCAAAATATTAAATATTCTTGTTTTTAATTAAAATGAAAGACATGTATTCACATGTTCATTATACATTAATACTTTATTTTTTTTATAGATTAGAATATGGCTACATATTCCTGCTGTCATGCAGCACATCATCCCTTTTAGGACCTACGTTATCAGGTATGTTTATGAAGTCTTTTCTGCTGGACTATTAACATAATACATTTAAACACTTTATGACTTAGTACAGCATTATATTGTTTTAAAGCCCCTTATACTCACATTCTCTAGAGAAAATTATAGTATATAATTTAGTATTAGTTTGTAGTATTTTTCTTTTTAGTATTAACCTGAGGATAGGTTTATTGATTAGATAGAGAGGAAGGGGGGGGGAGAGTCGGAAACATTGATAATGACAGAGAAACATTGATCAATTGCCTCCTGGATATGCCCAGACTGGGGATGGAACCCAGAACCCAGGTATGTGCCCTGCCTGGGAATCGAACTCCAATCTTTTTGGTTATGGGACGAGGCTCTAACCAGCTGAGCCCCCCCCCCGGCCAGGGTAGTATTTTTTATGCGTAAGTAGTTTATATTTAATGTTTGCTTATAAGCAGTTTATGTTGAACTTTTAAAAAACATGAGTATATAAAAAGAATTAAAGAGATTAACACTGGTTGCATGGTATTCCACTATATTCAGTCAACAGATATATAGTAAGTATTATGTTCAAAGCACTAGAGATACAGCAGAGAAGAAATATTTCTCCTTTTGTGCAGCCTGTGTACAAAATAAGTGATATAATTCATCAGACAGTGGCTAGTATTACAGAGAAAAATAGGAGCAAAGGTGGATTGAGTTCTAGAGGGTGGGTCACAATTTTAAATATGGGAATAGAGATGTCTCATTGAGGTGGAAATAACAGCTGAGTTTTGTAAGTCTCAGCCTAGCAAGGAAACCTATGAAGAGGATACAGAAGAATTGTATTGATTAGACTTAGAGTATGAACTGTTAAAAGTTCTAAGATTGTATTTCTTGGTAATGTTTATAAATTTTTATACTTTTTCTTATTTACTTACAAATATCTGAGTGCCTACTAATTTCTTACTGTTTGAGTTGTTGGAGAAAGTGTCAGGAAAAGAAGCAGATAGTGATGACTATTATGCAAGTAAGTAACATGACAGAGAGGGAATATGTGGCTTTTCCTAAATGTGACATCTGAAGAACATCAATTAGCTAATCAGATATTAATTAGAAGGACATATTCCAGGTAGAGGGAACATAGGGGCTTAAGCTTTGAAGTTGGAAAGAATATGACATATTAAAGAAACTAGAAGCTGATTGATATAGAACATAGTGTATAAGGGGGTATAATTATAATACAAGGTTGGATAAGCAGGGGCAGATTATTCAGGACATTCAAGCCATTGTAAGGAATTTGTATTTAATTTTAACAATGGAAAACTATTGAAGGGTTTTAAGCAGATGAGTCATAACTTTTAAAAGATCACTTTCAACAAGAGAAGGATGTTCACTCTCACCTCTCTTATTCAACATAGTACTAGAAGTCCTAGCCAGAATAGTCAGGCAAGAGAAAGAAATAAAAGGCATCCAGATTGGGAACGAAGAAGTAAAAGTGGTACTTTTTGTAGATTATATGATTCTTTTTATAGAAAACCCTAAATATCCACCAAAAAAACTATTAGAAATAGTAAACAGATACAGTTGCAGGATACAAAATCAATGTACAAAAATCCACTGCATTTTTATTATGAATAGTGAAATTTCAGAAGAAAAAAGGAAATAAAACAGTTCCTTTTACAATTATAACAAAAAGAATAAAATACCTAGGAATAAACTTAACAAAGTGAAAGACTTCCATACTGAAAACTACAAAGCATTATTAAAAGAGATTGAAAAAGACACAATAAAAAAAAATGGAAAAAAAAAGACACAATGAAATGGAAAAATATTCAGTGTTCATGGGTTGGAGAAATAAACATAATTAAAATGGCCATCTTACCCAAAGCGCTATACAGATTTAATGCAATGCCTTTCAAAATTCCAGTGATATTTTTTTAAAGAAATAGAACAAAAAATCATCAGATTTGTATGGAAACATAAAAGACCCCGCATAGCCGTAGCAATCCTGAGGAAAAAGAATTGAGACTGGAGATATCATACTACTGACTTCAGGTGATACTAAAGAGCCACAATAATCAAAACAGCATGTGGTATTGAAAGAAAAATACACAGACCAATGCGACAGACTTGAGAGCCCAGGAATAAAATCACATGTATATAGGCAAATACTTTTTGATGAAGGAGCCAAAAACATACAGTGGAGGAAAGAAAGCCTCTTCAGTAAATGGTACTGGGAAAACTGGAAAGCCACATTCAAAAGAATGAAACTAGACTGCATCTTTGTCCCCATGCACAAAAATTAATTCAGAATGGATCAAAGACCCTATAAGATTGGAAAGAACATGCTGCAGAGAAGAAAACAAAGGTAGCTACTAAATGTACAAAACTTAGGCTTAGAGAAAAGAATATGTGTGTATATATATATATTTAAAGATTTTATTCATTTATTTTTAGAGAGGGAAGGGAGGGAGAAAGAGAGAAACATCAATGTGAGGTTGCTGGGGGCCGTGGCCCGCAGCCCAGGCATGTGCCCTGACTGGGAATTGAACCTGTGATGCCTTGGTTCGTAGCCCGCGCTCAATCTACTCAGCTATGCCAGCCAGGGCGAGAAAAGAATATTTTTAAAAAATCCTCACCTGAGGACATTTCTCATTGCTTTTAGAGAGAGAGAAAGGGAGAGAAAGAGAAATGTGATGTGAGTGAGAAACATTGATTGATTGCCTTCTCATAAGCACCCTGGGGATTGAACTTGTAATCAGGGTATGCACCCTGACCGGGAATTGAACCCCTGACCTTTCAGTGTATGGAATGATACTCCAACTAACTGAGCCACACTGGCTGGTGCAAGAGAAGACTTTATAAATTTGACCTCAAAGGCAAGGGAAGTAAAGGCAAAAATACATGAATGGTGCTGTACCAAGCTAGAAAGCCCTGCACAGATACACCAAAAAGCAAAAAGGCAGCCAACTGAATGGAAGAAGATATTTGCAAACAACAGCTCCAATGGATTTCCAAAAATATGAAGAACTCATACAACTCAACACCAAACAAGTGGTATTATTAAAAATGGGTGGAGAATCTGAACAGATACTTCTCTTAAGAAGACATACAGATGGCCAACAGATACATGGAAAGACGTTTAACTTCACTAGCTGTTAGGGAAATATAAACCAAAACTACAAGATACTACCTCACACCTGTTAGAGTAACTGTTACCAACAAGACAAGTAAAACTAAATGTTGCAGAGGTTGTGGAGAAAAAGGAATCCTCATTCACTTCTGGTAGGATTGTAAACTGGTACAGCCACTATGGAAAACAGTATGGAGGTTCCTAAAAAATTAAGAATAGAGTTCCCACATGACCCAGCAATCCCCCTTCTGGCTGTCTACCTGAAAAATTTGAAAACATTTATTCACAAAGTTATATGCACCCCTATGAAAGTGTCCTTTGATGATTAAAGAAGATGTGGTACATATATACAGTGGCATAGTATTCAACCATAAGAAAAGATGAAGCATTGCCATTTACAGCATTATTGGACCTTGAGAGTATTATGCTAAGCAAAATAAGTCAAAAAGCTAAGAACCATATGATTTCACTCATATGTGGGATATAAAACTAAAACACATCGACGCAGACAACAGGATGGTGATTCCCAGAGGTGGGGGGTAGGTAAGGGTAAAAGGGAGCCAAATATATGGTGAGAGAAGATGATCTGACTTTGGGTGGTGGGCACAGTGCAACATACAGATCATGTATCAGAAATGTACACTTGAAGCCTGTATAATCTCATTAACCAACATCACCCCAATACATTTAGTTAAAAAAAATTAAAAATATAGAAATGCACTTTGGCCTTAATTGGATCATAAATTATAGGGAGGTTAGAATAGAAGACAGGAGACCAAGTGAAAGATTAATGCAGTAGTCCTGGAAAGAAGTGATGGCTACTCATACAAGGATTGATTTTGGTGATTTTGAAAATTGAATGGATATAAGTGAAAATGAAATTGACAAGATTGGTGATTGTGAAGTTTAAGGAAAAGGGTATCATGGATGACACTTAACCCTCAATTTCTCTTTAGTGATATGGGAATCATTAACTGAGATGTGAAAGACTAGGAGGATTACCTTTTGACATGCCTTTGGATAATTTAAGAGACACTGGCAAATTGGGAGTGTAAGCCTGTAGTTCAGAAAAACATCATTCATTTAGGAGTTACCATAAAGGCAGCACTTAAAAACCATGGGAGTGAATGGGGTTATCTGGGGAGAGAATGTAGAAAAAGAATAGAAGTGATTCTAGGATGGAGCCCTGTGTTAGTTTGTTATTGCTGTGTAAGAAAGCCCCTTAGACTTAGTGGCTTGAAATAATAGCCATTTATTTTCTCTTACAGTTATTTGGCTGGCTAGTTTTTCTGATCTGGGCTAACTTGGCTGCAAACTGGATGCTTTAGGATAGGCTTACTTATTTATATGTCCTGTGGTTGTCTGGGTGATTGGTCATGGTGGGAGGAGTTTCATATATGTCTTGCAGTTGGCTAGATGTTATTTGGGGTGTCAACCATGTCTCTTTTATCCAGCAAGCTAATCTGAGTCACTGTTCTTTGTGGTGGAAGAGTTCCCACTGAGAGAGGGCAAGCTCAAGAGCTTTCCAGGCTTCTGCTTATGTCACATCTCTTAAACCCTTTTGGCCAAAGGAAGTTTCATAGCAAAGCTCAAATTCAAGGGAGTAGAGAAAGAGACTACATCTCTTGATGGGAAGAGTGGCAAAGTCATGTTGTAAAGACTTTTACATAAAGTGCTGGGAGGAACATGGGGCCTTTTTGCAATCCATTACAAGCCCATAGGATCCCTAACGTTGAAAGGTTAGATCGAGAAGAGAAGCCAACCAAATAGAATAGGCAAGGCTTGAAAGGAAAACCAGTGGCTTGTGATTTTTGGAAGACAAAAAAAAAAAATTTAAAATGTACACATTTAAAAGAATTTCGGCTGTGTGGGGAAGTAGATAACACTATTTATATGATGTCAGCTAAAATTACTAAAACAGAAGCTATGCACATGACAAGTATTAGAGAATAGTAAAGCTTTACTGGAGGTGCATAATACTATGCTGAATGACCTGACTCTTTAAATTTCTAATTTAAGTTGGCCTCTCAGTAAAGGACACACTACCACGGGTCATCAAATCTTTGAATCATCACTGTGAAATAGTTTAATTTGGGAGTGTTAATTCCCAGGGTGCTAGGTTCTACTGTACTAACCATTTTGAAATTATGGAGCAAAGAAATGTTACTGAAACATTGAGTGGTCTTTAGAAATATTTTTCAAGTTTTGTATATGTTTTATTTCTGAAACATTCAGGTATTTATGCAAGCTCTCTGATCAGGAGTTAAGACAGAGTGCGGCTCGCAATATGGCTGACTTAATGTGGAGCACAGTGAAAGAACCGTTGGACACAACATTATGCTTTGATAAAGAAAGTCTAGATCTTGCATTTAAGTACTTTATGTCACCTACTTTGACTATGAGATTGGCTGGACTAAGTCAGATAACGGTGAGTTATAGTTGCATTATTTTTGGTCATTTTTATTTACATTTCAGACTATCACCATCATTGTATAGTACATACTATTTATGGACCACTTGCCTTATGCCAGGCACTGTGCTAAGTATTTTACATGCATTACTTTGTATGGTGCTCACAAGTTTTCTTTATTTTCCCTGTTTTAAATATGATGAGACTGAGGCTTAGATTTAGAAGGATTTATATGTTAGGGTTTGTTTTTTTTTTATTTCAGGGTTCAACTCCTTTGCTATTTTTTTTTTTTTACCTCTTCAGTTTTTTATGTTTAGAAACCAATGTTTTCAGAGGGAAAAAGAATTAGAGATTATAAGTAGTTACTTAATTCATTATCTAGGGGGAAGCCACAAATTAATGGGTCATATGTCCAGTTTAACCAAAAAAAAAAAAAAATGTTTCTGGGGGTGTACAGGAGCAAAACACTTACAAATGGGTAGAAATGTGTATTATTGACCTCTCTTGTGGAGTGGGGTAGGGTGGGGAGGAAGATCTGATATCCTTGAGTCTGTATTGCATAATAATAATTTGCTAGAGCTAAGTAGTTAGCAGCGTTCTTTAGAATGGATATACGTTCTCTGGTTTACCAAGTTCTCCATTAGCTTTACTTGTTTCTATTTTCTGCCTGTTTTTGTAGTGTAGTTATTTTGAAGTAGCTGGATTTTACCCATGTATTGGAATTTGTAAACATAGAAAATACTTGTTGACATTTTCCCAAGTTAGTTCTTAAATGTGTTTATTTAGGGGGCCTTTCCAAAATTTTATGTTTGTAATGACATAATGCCTTGCATTAGATTTTTGTGTTGTTCCCTATTCAGCTTTTTTTCTGTAGGGTGCATAGTGGAGTAAAGCATAAGTAATACTTATGGGATGAACTTATTTAATGTTTTAATATGATGAAGGAAATAGCCAGACTAATTGGGAGGTGTATGTATCTGATTATCTATTTAAATTTTATAATTTTGTTCTGGTTATTGATTATGATCTATAGATATCAAACCATGTTTCTTGACAATTACTAACATAATGTAAGAATAATTTTGGAAAACTTTAATTTTTCTAATTATAGAATCAGCTTCACACCTTCAATGATGTGTGCAATAATGAGTCATTGGTATCAGACACAGAAACGTAAGTAGGAGCATTAATACATGTCATACCATATTAATATGTAGCTGTTTATATGCTAAATGTAATTGTGACTTGATTAGATTTGAAGTATTTTTTAGAAATTCTTTGCCTTTTGGCTTCATTTGTGCAATCTTAATAAACTTTCAGAACAATATATTGAAACATTTCTTTGTTTTTTAAGAGCACATACCAACACAATGCTATTTGCACAAAATGCAAAAGTATAATATAGGAGAATTTAGTAGTAAAGAATGTGGTACTGATAGTTTTCAGAAAGCACACTCGATGCAGAAAAAGAAAGTACCTCATTCAATACATTTTATGGAGGAAAACCAAGTTAATAATGCTCATGTGTAAAAAGAAGGTTTTATAGCTTGGGGCTTTTGAAGTTTTTGGAAATATTTATTCCAGTATTTATTTCATTAAGTTGTCTTTTCATTATAGAAATCAGTTTTTAAATCTTAATTGGGTAATACATAATAACTTCTGCTTGAACAGAGTTATAAAGTTAAGGTATTAGAAAATTCATAATTATATGAATGTCATATTTCTTGCTTTACTGTAACTTTTATGCATTAATCTTAGTTCTGTCATATGGAGCTAATCTCAGTTGAACCCAGCCCTTAATGAATTTGAAAAACCAGAGACTATGTCTGTACTCTTTTTTTTCCTCCAGGATAGTGTTATTTTTCCAGTTGTTCTTCATATCTTACAGTTTTTACATTTATTATTAGATCAGTTTTTTACTTCCGGCAACATTCCTTTGTTGTTGGTCCCCTCATAATGTGTTGTCCATAACTGGTTGTAGATTTATAAATTCTGGGTTATACTAGGAGTACTATTTAGACTATATATATATATATATGTAAAACTACAGCTCTGGATTTCCTTTTCAGTTCCCAAGTTCCCCCCTGCCACACATACACCTCTACCCCCACAACACTGTGTAATAGAATTTTAAAGTTGCCAATGCTATAACCCCCCTGACCCCTGCAAAAAGAAAAAAACCATCCAGAAATCATCAGTGCAGTAATCCCACAATCCAGGCTGGGTCTTTATTTTGCTGAAAGAGTGCGTTGAGAGAGTAAGAAGAAATTCCATTTTAGAAGTATAAGGAATATATAGCCTACTGATGTGTTTAAGAAAAGAGAGGGACAAGAGTTAAAAGTTTTGAGGAACAGTGAGTAGAAACAGTTGAAGTTGGGTAGAGAAGAGTGTGTACAGTATGAGAAAATTGGAGCAAATAGAAAAAGTGTGGTAAATACTGTTGAGTCTGTAATTGGGTCTCTCTTTTTAAGCAGTTTTATTGAGGTATACCTACTGAATATATTGTAAATTTACTTGTTTTTACAAGGAATTTTAGTAAATATAGAGTTGTGCCACTATCATCACAGCTCAATTTTATAACATTCCATCACTTCAAAAAAGATACATTTTGCCCATTTGTAGTCAGTGCTCATTCTTATTCCCAGCGCCACTGATCTACTTTGTCTCTGTGGATTTGCTCATTATGATAGTGGTCATTTTCATTTGGCTTCTTTGAATTAGTGTACTGTTTTTCTTGCGGCTCATTCATGTTGTGGTGTAAATCAGTGCTTTATTTCCTTTTTATTGCTGAAGAGTATAAGATGTAGATAGGCACATTTTGTTTATATCCATTTACCACCTGATGGCTATTTCAGTTGTTTCCACTTTTTGCTTAGTATGAATAATGCTGCTTTAAACATTTGTGTACAAATCTTTTTGTGGACATATGTTTTTTTTTTCTGTCGGTCGATACCTAGGAGTACAGTTGTTCCTTTATATGGTCATTTTCCATTTAACTTTCAAAGAAACTGTCAGACTGTTTTCCAGTTTACCTCCATTATTCTACATTCTCACTAGTAATGTATGAGGATTTTGGTTTCTCTTCATTTTTGCCAGCATTTGTTATTATCAGTCTTTTTTATTATAGCCATTCCAGTGAGTGTGAAGTGGTATTTCATTATTGTTTTAATTTGCATTTTTCTAAATAAGTAATGATGTAGATCGTCTTTTTATATGATAATTATTCATTCTATTTTCTTTTTTGGTGAATTGTTTGTTCACTTTTGCCCAGTTTTTAGTTGGATTATTTGTTTTCTTTTATGGACTAGTCAATAGCATATGATCTGTGCTACAGAATATTCACATGTGCTTAAGAAAGTTTATTCTGCTGCTGTTGTATGGAGTGTTCCATAGATGTCTGTTAGGTTTAATGAGTTTGTAGTATTTTTTGCCTGTTTTTTTTTTTTAAGCATTTGAATTTTTTTATTTTTCTGTTGATTTTAGAAAGAGGAAGGGAGGGGAAAAGAGAGATTGATTTGTTGTTCTACTTATTGATGCATTCATTGGTTGATTTCTTATATGCACCTGACCAGGCGATCAAACCTAAAACCTTGGCATACTGGGAGCATGCTCTAAATAACTGAGCTACCCAGCCAGGGCCCTCTAGTTCTATCCATTATTCAAAGTAGGGTATTGAAGTCTGTAACCCTAGTGGGTCCTCACTCTGGATTTCATATTTGTGAATTTGCCTGTTTGCTGCAATTTATTTGTAACCTGAAAATGAATACTTGTAGTTCTTTTATTGTCATTTGTGGAAATGAGGAGAGCAATAAAAAAATACGAGTCTCTAACATGGCACATTCTCAAATGAAGTCAGATAAGGCGATGTTCTGTGTTACTTCAGTGCTGGTACAGAGGTGACCAGAGGGGTGGAAATGGTAAAAGGCCATGCAGTATAATGTAATAATGTGAGAAGCTCTGGCTCTGGGACCATTTGGATGGGATATGAATCCCAATTCCAGCACCTGTTAGTGGGGCAGCCTCAGAAAAGTCACCCAAATACTTCTGAACCTCATTTTCTCTTTTTTGAAACAGAGAACATAGAATCTGCTAAGGTTAAGTTGTTTTTAGGATTTAAAATTCAAGGGTTGAGAAGTATTAGCTAATGCAGTGCAGCTACTTTACAGAATATAACTGCTGCAAGTAACGAGAATTAGTGGCATTTCTCTTTTTCTCCCTTCAACTCTTTGGTTTATACACACAGAAACACACAATGGAATAATAATCAACCATCAAAAAGAGTGAAATCTTGACATTATGGAAAAAATGGGTGGACCTTGAGGGCATTATGTTAATTGAAATAGAGGAAGACAAAAACTTAGTGATCTCACTTATATGCTTCAGAAAAACAAAACAAAAACAAAAAGCCACCAATCTCATAGGTACAGAGAACAGATTGGTGGTGTCAGTGGCAAGGTGAGGGATAAAATGGGTTAAGGGTGTCAAAAGGTATTAAAATTTCAGTTATAAAATAAGTCATGAAGATGTAATGTACCACATGGTGACTATAGTTAATACTGTATTGCCCATTTGAAAGTTGCTACGGGCATCGATTTTAAAAGTCCTTATCACAAGCAAAAAAAATATTTTTGTGACTCTATGGTGACTAATGTTAACTAGACCTACTGTGCTGATCATTTTGTAATATATACAAATACTGAATCATTATGTCCTACACCTAAAACCAATATGTTGTGTCAGTTATACTTCTTTAACAAAGGAGCTGTTAGAAAAAAGAACCAAATAAAAGAAAGCAACACGAAGACATTTTAATACCCAATGAAAGCTGTCTTTTTCTTCTGAGAGAGTGAGTGATTGGAAGGATGCCAATGATTTATGATCACATTTTTACATGTGGGGAAAAGCCTCCTTTTCATCGCCCTGACAGAACTGGGAACTTCAAAATTAGTTTTAGTTCTGTGAAACATTTGTCTTTAAAGGAGTTCTGCAAGTGGATTATGGAACAAATTGTGTACCTAAAATTATTATTTAAGATTTGCATTTAATCAAACCTTCTCTCTCCTTCCAGTCAAAAGCAAACAGAAAGTCACATTATTGCAGTGAGTCATTCTTCTAAAGAGAAGCTACTCTAGGATGCACTTGATGCTAATGAAATGCTCTTTTTACCCAAGAAAGCAATGGGATTTAATAATTTTTTAAAAAAGAAGATTCGGGGTTCAGTATTATCTAATTCAGTACAGCAACTTTATAAAATATAACTGCCATGAATAACAACAGTTGGCTGTATCGTTGGTCTTTTTTTTAATAAGCAGTATGTTTTAAAA
Organism: Tonatia bakeri; assembly: GCA_004024845.1. Classification (NCBI taxonomy): domain Eukaryota; kingdom Metazoa; phylum Chordata; class Mammalia; order Chiroptera; family Phyllostomidae; genus Tonatia; species Tonatia bakeri. Next base: position 210,343 of record PVIA01002038.1, on the reverse strand, counting down.
TTGTTTTTCAATTACAGTTGTCCCAGTTTTTCCCCATTGCTCTTCCCCTTCCCAGCACTCTCCCCATGCTCTCACAGTCAGTCCCACCCTGTTGTCCATATGCATAGGTCCTTTATATATATGTTCCTTGACTAGACCCTTTCCCTTCTTTCTCCTGTTATCCCTCTCCTCTGATCACTGTCAGTTTATTACTCTTTCCATGTCTCTGATTCTATTTTGCTCATTTGTTTGTGTTCTTCATTAGGTTCCACTATAGGTGAAATCATATGATATTTGTCTTTTGTCATCTTGCATATTTCATTTAGCATAATACTCTCCAGTTCCATCCATGCTGTCCCAAAGGGTAGGAGTTCTTTTTTTCTTTCTGCTGCATGGTATTCCATTGTATAAATGTACCACAGGTTTTTGATCCACTCTTTTACCAGTGGGCACTTAGGCTGTTTCCAGTACTTGGCTATTGTAAATAATGATGCTGTGAATATAGTGGTGCATAGGTTCTTTCGAATTGGCGTTTCAAGATTCTTAGGGTATAATCCCAGCAGTGGGATCATTGGATCAAAAGGCAGTTCCGTCTTTAGTTTTTTGAGGAATTTCCATACTGTTTTCCACAGTGGCTACACCAGTCTGTATTCCCACCAACAGTGCACCAGGGTTCCCTTTTCCCCACATCCTTGCCAGCATGTGTTACTTGTTGATTTATTAATGATGGCCATTCTGACTGATGTAAAGTGGTATCTCGTGGTTTTAATTTGCATATCTCTGGTGACTAATGATGTTGAGCATTTTTTGATGTGTCTGTAGGCCCTCTGTATGTCCTGCTTCGAGAAGTGCTTGCTCAGGACCTTTGCCCATTTTTTAATTGGATTGTTTGTCTTCTTGGTGTTGAGTCATGAGTTCTTTATATATTTTGGAGATCAAACCCTTGTCTGAGGTATCAGCAAATATGTTTTCCCATACAGTTAGCTCTCTCTTCATCTTGCTGATGTTTTGTCTAGGTGAACAGAAGGTTTTTAATTTTATGTAGTCCCATTTGTTTGTTCATTCCTTTACATCCCTTGACCTAGAAGATATATCGACGAAGATATTGCTGTGTGGGATATCTGACATTTTGCTGTCTGTTTTCCTCCAGGACTATTATGGTGTCACGACCTATATTTTTCATATATCTTGAGTTTATTTTGGTGTATGGTGTAAGTTGGTTGTCTAATTTAATTTTTTTGCATGTACCTGTGTAGATCTCTCAGCACCATTTATTGAAGAGGCTATTTTTACTTCATTTTATGCTCCTGCCCCCTTTGTTGAATATTAATTGACCATAGAGAGCTGGCTTTATTTCTGGGCTTTCTATTCTGTTGCATTGATCTGTGTGTTCTTTTGCCAGTACCAGATTGTTTTGATTACAGTGTCCTTGTAATATAATTTGATATCAGATACTGCGATCCCTCCTACTTTGTTCTTCTTTCTCAAAATTGCTGAGACAATTCGGGGTTGTTTATGGTTCTACATACATTTTTGAAATATTTGTTCTGTATCTGTGAAATATGTCATTGTCCTGCTTCGAGAAGTGCTTGCTCAGGACCTTTGCCCATTTTTTAATTGGATTGTTTGTCTTCCTGGTGTTGAGTCATGAGTTCTTTATATATTTTGGAGATCAAACCCTTGTCTGAGGTATCAGCAAGGTTGAATCTATAGATTGCTTTGGGTAGTATGGACGTTTTAATGATATTCTTCCAATGCATGGGCACAGTACATGCTTCCATTTATTTGTGTCTTTATTAATTTCTTTCTTTAGTGTTCTGTAGTTTTCTGAGTACAGGTCTTTTACCTCCTTGGTCAGGTTTATTCTTATGTACTTTGTTTTTTTTGTTGTTGCTTTGTCTTTTCCTCTCTTGAATTCTGTTGTTTTTGCTTAATGTATTTTGGGAGTTTTTATTAGTTTCATATATGTTTATAGTTGTTATGTACCTGATAATTCCATCCTTTTGTCACTGTGAAATTTTCCATTGTTTCTTTAAAACATTTGTTGGCTTAAAGTTTATTTTGTTTGATGTTAATTCTGTATTATACTTACTATTTTCATGGCATACCATTTTCTGTCCTTTATGTCTTTTGGAGGCAGCATATAGTTGGATTAAAAAAAAAAACAAAACAAAACAACCTAGTTCTGCCCTGGCTGGCGTAGCTCAGTGGATTGAGCGTGGGCTGCGAACCAAAGCATCGCAGGTCCGATTCCCAGTCAGGGCACATGCCTTGGTTGTAGGCCATGGCACCCAGCAACCGCACATTGATGTTTCTCTCTCTTCTCTCTTTCTCCCTCCCTTCCCTCTCTAAAAAATAAGTAACTAGCCCTGGCTGGTGTAGCTCAGTGGATTGAGCTCGGGCTGCAAACCAGGCATCACAGGTTCTATTCCCAGTTAGGGCACATGCCTAGGTTGCAGGCCATGTCCCCCAGCAACCACACATTGATGTTTCTATCTCTCTCTCTTTCTCCCTCCCTTCCCTCTCTAAAAATAAATAAATAAAATCTTTTAAAAAATAAATAAATAAATAAAAATCTTAAAAAAAAAACTAGTCCTACATTCTCTTTTGATTGGATTAATTCTTTCACTCTTATGTTGTATATATACTTGAATGTATATCTGCCATTCTGCTATTGGTTTTCTATATTCTTCTGTATTTTAAAAATTCATTGCGTTGTTTTGCAATATGAAGGCATGTCTTAGTATAGCATTGATTTTTAAATCCACTGATTTTTTATGCTTTAAAAATTATTTTGTTTGTTTTTGAAAAAGTGATTGCATTTTAATAGCAAAATATCAATATAAACTCAGATATTTAAAGTTATGTTTGTTTTGTTTTCTGTATTTCCAAGGCCTGTGTGCAAGAATGGTCTCTGGAAGCATGACATCTCAGCATCAATGAGTAGTTGTGTAACTTAGATCTTGGTTTCTACATCAGTACTGTACCCCACCATTAGAAGGAACAGTGTTCCCTTACAGAATCTGGGTTCCATATCTCAGAAGGAGCACCTTGTGTTTGAACATTAACAATCTGAGGGTCAGATCAGTGTCAAAAGATCAAGATCTTCCACTGGCCAAATATCAGGCAACTTAAGCTAACAATGAAACTCAAAAATCTAAAAAAACCCAACCCCTGAAATTTATTGTAATGCCCTATGTTAAAGTCACTTGAGTCCATACACCTACCTTATTGGCCACTATAGGTAACTACAACAGTGGCCATGGTAACTCTTCCAAGGATGGCTTCCCTGTGAAAAATGCTTCTGGGGACCTAACAGTGGCATGGTGAGCAGGTGGTCTTGATGCTGACCAGCCCTCCCCTGGGGCTCTTTCCTCCCCCACACTGGCCTATTACTTGCCTCCTCTCTCCAGCTGTGCTGCTCTTTTGAATCCAGGGGAGTCTGTGAGGATTTGCTCGACCTAAGTAATCCACAGTGTCTATAAGTAATTGGCAGTTAGGGACAGGATTATGGGCTTGGCCCATGTTTGTCTCAGCCTGGACCTGTGTGTTCAGGACAGAGGTGAGAGTGATGCTAGGCTCGTGGGAATGATGCTGGGTGTGGCTCACTGTGTCTCAACTAGGCGCTGGCCCCTCCTACAGGGACTCAGGACAGATGGTATCCAGTGTTACACATAGCCCTGACGATGGTCACTCAGGAAAGTAGTCTTCGGGGAGGAAAAAAGGAGAGAAGAGACTGGAGTCCTTTCCGGAACTTGGGAGCTGGTGCACCAGGCTCTGGTCCCAGGCTGTGTCCAGGGAGAGGACTTTGATCTCTGGGTCCCCTGCCCACTCTCCCCCACCCAGTGCTGCAATCCAAGTCTCCTGCCATCATAGACTCCTGTCTGTCTTCTCTGGAGGGAGGCGGGCAGACTAAGCCCCCGGCTGCTCCCACTGCAACCTCTTCATTGCCCTGTAGGCCTGCACAGCCTGCTCTTTCCTCCACCACAAGCCTCTGTCGGGCCATCAGTGGGGCCATTAGTGTAGTGGGAGACTGGGACACACCGCTAGAACTCAAAAGCGTCCCCAGGATCAGTGATTTCTTGCCAGGCTGGCTCCTGCTCATGCTACTCCTGGGCTTGGGAGTCAGCCGGGGGATGTGACGAAAGGGGCTGCAGGGCAACCTCCCTAGCTTCATTGTGTCTTAGAGTAGCTCCTGCTCCAGCCTCTGCGTTGCCTTTTTCTCTCTTCTCTGCTGGACTTTATTCAGGGATGCTTTTTTTCCCTGCTCCAACTTTTTCCTCGGAGCTGCCTGCGCCTTGGGCTGCTGGTTGACCTTGTTCTTGCTGAAGAAGAGCAGGTGCTGGGCCTCCTGCTCCACCCGCTGGACGGAGGTCCCATTGGACTCCCCCTTTCTCTGCTTGAACTTGGGGACTGTGATATCCGGGTCCACGCCCTAGCTTCCTTGTCCAGTGTCCTGCTGAAGACTGCCTAGGCCTCTTCTTCCTGTTACTGACAGGGTTATTCATATCCTCATGGCTCCTCATAATCTCTTGGAACCAGAAAGGGATTCCCTGTTCATCCTGGTTCTTGGGTTTGCAATTCACTTTATTCTTCTCTTTGCTGCACAGCCTGGGCTGTGGTGCTGAGCGCTGCTTCCCCTCCAGCTTCTGCCTCTACTCCTGTGGCCACCCTGGCCCTCAGGCCTCTGCTGTCCCTGTGGGTACCGCCTCGCCTCTCAGCGCCCATCTTGTACCATCCCCATGGCCTGCCGTCCGGGGAGAAGCTTAACTGAAAGGGCTACCATATGCATCTTAATTTATCATTGTTTACTTCAGATTTATAACTTAATTCTAGTAAAATTATGGAAACATTGCTTCAGTATAGTTCTATTCCTTTTTTTCTGATCAGAAGCCAGCTGTAATCTAATGTGGTTCCCTTTTACATGCTTGCTACTTTTAATAGTTTGGCTATGATAAGTCTAGGTATGGATTTCTTTCTGTTTATCCTGTTGGATTTGTTGTTATTTTTGAATTTGTACGTGAATGTTTTTTATCAAATTTGGGATGTTTGGGCCATAATTTCTTCAAAATTTATTCCTGCTTAGTATAGCATTGATTTTTAAATCCACTGATTTTTTATACTTTAAAAATTATTTTGTTTGTTTTTGAAAAAGTGATTGCATTTTAATAGCAAAATATCAATATAAACTCAGATATTTAAAGTTATGTTTGTTTTGTTTTCTGTATTTCCAAGGCCTGAGTTTATTTGGTGTATGGTGTAAGTTGGTTGTCTAATTTAATTTTTCCCTACTCTTCCCCTACTCTTCCCCTACTCTTTCTGGGAGTCCCATTATGTATGTTTCCAGAGTTCTGAATGATTGTTACAAATAATGTCCAATTTTATGCTTGGTCAGTTATAATTATAGTTCTCAGATATTACAAAACTTCTGTGGGTCTCCTTTTAATGTCCTTCAAGAGACTGAAAGAATGAAGTTCCTCCTTTAGAATTTTAATTGTCGAATTGTCTTTTTGTATGTTATGCTAATCAGTTCAGTCATGGATTATAGCTTTTGTAGGACTACCCAGAAAACATCTTTTACCTCAAAGACATCATTAATAGTTTTATTTTAATGTTTTACCTTTTGAGGCCCATAGCTTTTTAAAAAATCTCTTAAGTGTTTTTTAATTAAATGTAATTCTTCTAAAGACATACAATAAAAATTAGTTAATTACTATTGGGGGATCTTTAACTGTACATTCTATTTTGAAACCTATTTTCTTCTACCTACAATTTACCCATCACTACTTCTTTCATTAAATTTTTAAAAAATAATAGACATTAGGGAATCTGAGTTGGTCTTTATCTATTAAAGAAATTGAATCATAAATTTATAACCTTCTGAAACAGAAAGCACCAGGCCCATATACTTTTACTTGTGAATTCTACCAAATATTTAAGGAAGAAATGACATTACTGTTGTTTCTTTCAGAGGATAGAAGCAGAGGGAATCTTGCTTTACTTACTCTTTTGAGTCCAACATTACTCTAATACCAAAACAAGACAAAGACATTACAAAAAAGCAAAAAGTACATACCAGTATTTCTTAAGAACACAGATGCAAAAGCCTTCACAAAATACTAGCAAATAAACATAACAATGTATAAAAAAGAATTATACACCATAACCAAGTGTGATTTATCTCAAATATGCAGGCTGGTTCAACATTTCAAGATTAATTATTGTAATTCATCATATCAATAGACTGAAGAAAAATCACATAGTTATATGAAGAGTATTTAACAAAATCACTCATTTGTGATAAAAACTCTTAGTCAACTAGAAATAGAGGAGAACATCCTCAGCTTGGTAAAGAACATCTACAAAAAACTTACAGCAACGTCATACTTAATGGTGAGAAGCTCAGAGCTTTTCCTCTAAGATCAGGAACAAGAAGAGGGTGTCCCTCTCACCACTGCTTTTCTTCATTTTGCTGGAAGTCCTACCTAACGCAATGAGGCAAGAAGTCGAAATGAAAGGTTGCAGATGTGGAAGGAAGAAATAAAACTCTTTGATACCAAAACTCTGATAAGAAATACCAAAGAATAAATAAATAGAAAGGGACTTCCATGTCAGTGAATATAGAAAGACTCAAAATTTTAAAGATACGGTATCAGTTCCTCCCAACTTCATCTGTAGATTCAGTGTAATCTCAGTTTCAGTAATTTATTGTCAGACTTAGAAACTAATTGTAAAGTTTATATGGAGATGCAAAACACCCAGAATAACCAACACAATATTGAAAGGAAAAGCACCAAATTGGAGTTTTTGCACTTAAAGATTTATTATAAAGCTATAGCAATCAAGACTGTGGTTTTGGTCAAAGAATAGACAGATCGTTGGAACAGGGCAGAGAGGTCAGACATAGACCCATATAAATATAGTCCATTGTACAATGAAGCAGGGCCAGCCTTTTCAACAAATGGTGCTGAAACAGTTGAACAACCACATGTTAAAAAAAAGAGAATCTAGACACAGACCTTAAACCCTTCACAAAAGTTAATGCAAATGGATTACACATCTAAACATAAAATGCAAAACTATAAATCTCCTAGAAGATAATATAAGAGAAAACCTAGATTACCTGGGGTATGACGACTATGGTACCGTGATTCATGAAAGACAGAATTGATATGCTGGATTTCATTAAAATTAAAAACTTCTGCTTTCCTAAAAACAATGTCAAGAGCATAAGAACACAGCCATGTGCAGGGGAAAAATATTTGCAAAAGACGCATCTGATAAAGGACTATTGTCCAAAATATACAAACAACTCTTAAAACTCAGCAATATGAAAACTAACAACCTGATTAAAAAATATAGCAATGACTTTTAACAGACATCAAAAAGATACACAACACAGCTGGCAAATAAGCACATGAAAAGATGCTGCACACCCTTTTTCATCAGGGAAATGCAAATTAAAATAACAATGAGATTCTATCGGTAGAACTATTAGAATGGTCAAAATCTAGAGTACTTATACCACCAAATGCTGACAAGGATGTAGAGCAACAGAAGTCTCATCCATTGCTGGTGGGAACGCAAGAAGGCACAGCTACTTTAGAAGACAGTTTGATAGTTTCATACAAAGCTCAACATCGTCTTATCACATGATCCAGCAGTCATGCTCCCTGGTATTTACCTAAAAGAGTGGAAAACTTATGCCCACACAAAAACCTGCACATGGATTTTTATATCAGCTTTATTAATAATTGCTAAAACCTAGAAGAAACCAATGATCATTGATAAATGCAACAAGTGGATAAATCTTATGTTGAGTGAAAAGCCAGATTTAAAAAGTTTTGAATACATACTGTATCACTTTGTTTTATATGTAAAGTTCTAGGAAGTGAAAACTAATCTCTAATAATAGAAAGCAGGTCACTAGTTAGGGTATGGGGTTGTGAGGCTGAAAAGGGGGTGGATTACAAAAGGGCGTGGAAAAACTGGTTGATTATGTGTTTGTCATCTGGATGGTTCTGATGGATTCATAGATGCATACTTAAGCTTTAACTCATTAAACTGCACACATCAAATAACAGGGAGTGGTAAAAGTAGATTTAGAGTCATTCCTCTGGAAAATAATACAATAATTAAATAATAATGCAGGAATTGACTTTACATACAACTGTAAACCTACCTTTGCCCCACCCTGTATGTTCAGTTTATTAGATATCATGTATGTTTCAAAGCTGTAAAAGATAACCGATAAACCCACACTACCTTATTGGTAGAACTAACAGAAGAGGTTAACTTGTAAGCTAGTGAGAGAGTTATTCCTCTAAAAATGAGTGGATTTTAGATAGTTCTTAAAAAATGAAGGATAACCTAAAACTGTTCTAACATAAAAAAAATTTTTTTGAAATGGAGGAAAATATGTTGGTTAATATAACTAAGTTGTTAGGAAGTATCAGGAACTATCACTTGTTATTTTTTGACATTAGTGGAATCATCAGTATCAGGCAAGAGATGTACAGTTTGGCTTGGAGATAATTTTTTTTCATCATTTTGCTAATCTACTTTCCTGATGGTACCTTACTGTAGAGGTTATATTGGAAAACGTTCCCTAACCACTTCAGTGCCTACTATAGAAATTGAAAAGTGGGAAAGCATTGTCTTTGAGCAGAAAAATATATCGCTTATTATGTTAACAGTTGGTATTCTCTCCTGTGTACCTGGTATAAGTTGTTTCTCTTTCTAGAATTTTTTTTGCTTGTTTATAAAGTTAGGTAATACTACCATTTCTTATATTTTGTTATTCTTTGTGTAATACTCTAAATAGTTAATTGTGTATAGTCACTGCTTTATAATTTGTATGTGAACACATTTAGTTTTTCAGTTCTGTCTGCCTTTTAGACATGGGAAAGAATGATACTAATTTTTTAAATGTATTAACTGTTTTTATTATTTGATTTTAGGTCAATTGCAAAAGAACTTGCAGACTGGCTTATAAGCAACAATGTAGTAGAGCATATATTTGGACCAAATTTACATATTGAGGTTTGTGGATGTTTATGACTTCTCTGTTGTATTAAGACAGAAGACTATTTAAAAAAATTAAGTACATTAAGTTTTTCTTTTCCAGATTATCAAACAGTGCCAAGTGATTTTGAATTTTTTGGCAGCTGAAGGGCGATTGAGTACTCAGCATATTGATTGCATTTGGGCTGCAGCACAGGTACTATTAACAGCTCACATTTATTGAGTGCTTCCTCGTTATGTGTTCTAAGTACCTTACTCCCCTATGAGACTTGGAAAAAGTTAGGAGTGAAATATAGGAAGTCTGACTTCTAGAGTCCAAGTCTTATTAGTATATTACTGGTAAAATTAAAGGAAATGAGCCCTTGCCAGTGTGGCTCAGCTGATTGGATGTCACCTCTCAAACTTAAATGTTGCTGGTTTGATTCCCAGTCAGGGCACATACAGAAGGTAGCAGATTGATGTTTCTCTCTCACATGGATGTTTCTTTCCCTCTCCTTTCCTTCCCTTCCCCTCTCTCTAAAAAATCAGAAATGAAAATTTATTTTAAAAAAAGTAAAGGAAATTAGTCGATTGGGGGTTCTTAACAAAACTATTTGGTTTATTGAGAAACATTTTTCTATTTTTTTCATTTATATACTAAATCCTTTCGAGAATGTTGTATTGGTATATTTCTTTTCTATTGTTTCCTTTTTTAATTTAATTTTTGAATAGGCATATATCCTCATGGTTCAAAATACAAAAAGTAAATACATATAAAAGGATATATTACATGTTTTCCTATTCTCGCCCCTGTCTTCCAGGCATGCAGTTCTTATCCTCTCAGGTGCTTCATGAATTTTCTATACAGATAGCTAATTATAAACATTTTTCTTCCCTTGTTGTCTTCTTTTCCACAGATGTTGAATATTAAATGGACTTGTCTTTTTCACTTAATTTATCCTGGAGATTATTCCCTATCAATATATCAAACTTCTTTTTAAAGACGCCGTAGTATTTCATTATATGCATGGCACTGTAATTTATTTAACCATTTTTTTCCATAGGTCTTATTTTACCACAATCTTTTCTATTATACAAATGATAAAATAAGTAGCTTCTAACACAGTCATTTCATCCATGTGCACATATTATGTAGGATTAGTCTCTACCTATAAATAGAATTGTTAGGTTACAGCATATGTGTAATTTACTTGTGGTAGATAATGGTGTGATGGTGGCACATTTCCTTTATCATATTTTATTTTTTAAGATACTATTTATTTCCTTTTTAGTGGGAGGGGAAGGGAGGAAGAGAGGGGGAGAAACATCAGTGTATGGCGGCTGCTTGAGCGTGCCCCCTACTGGGGGCCTGGCCCACAAACCACGCATGTGTCCTGACCAGGAATTGAGACGGCAACCCTTTGGTTTGCAGGTCAGTGCTCAATCCACTGAGCCACACCAGTCAGGGCATCCTTTATTGTCAATACATTGCGTACTGAAACTTCCTGGTATTTACTAAACTGATGAATAAAAGGTGATATCTTTGATATTTTAAATTTGTATTTCTTTTATATGAATCAAGTTGAAAATCCTGTATTTAAAAACCATTTTTGTGTTCTTTTCTGAGACTGTTTATAAAGTACTCGTCATTCTCATTTTCATTACATGAAATTGGCCTTTTGTCTGTTATGAGTTATGACTGTATCTACTTTGTTGTCTTTTGCTTTGCTTGCGTTGGCTTTTGCTGATTCTTTTCAAGTTTTTGGTTTTAAATTTGTGGTTGGATTTTTTATGGTCTGTGGATTTTGAACAGTTATGGGATTTATGTATAAAATTTAGTATTTAAGTAAACAAAATATCTAAACTGTTATTTTAAACTCTTAAAAGTGAAATATCCACCAGAATACAGTTAATTATATTTGAAAATTACATATATGAATCAAGTCTGTGAGTTTTACAGCTTCTTACTACTTATTAAATATGTGAAAATATTAGATTACTGTTACAAGTAATAGTAATGTGTTATAATAAAAATATACAAAAGATAAATTTGCACATTCTTGTAATTGATATGTTTGATCTTTAAAATGTTTTTACAATAACATTAAAAAATAAAATATTGTTTTTTAAATTATATTTTATTGATTATGCTATTACACTTGCCCCAGTTTTTCCCCCTCTGTATTCCCCTCCACCCTGTACTTCCCTATCCTCCAGCATTCCTCCCCAGCCCCTTAGTTCCTGCCAGTGGGTTGTACATACTAATTCTTCAACTTCTCCATTTCCTATACTGTTCTTACCACAGCCCTGTCTATTTAGTGTCTACTATTTACACTTCTTATTCCCTGTACCTTTTTACCCCATTATCCCCTCTCCTCCTCCCTGTTCATACTTCCTGTGATCTCCATTTTTACGATTCTGTTCCTGTTGTAGTTGTTTGCTTAGATTTTGTTTTTGTTTTGTTTTTTTAGGTTCAGTTGTTGATAGATGTGAGTTTCTTGTCCTTTTACTGTTCATAGTGTTTGATCTTCTTTTTTTTCTTAGATAGGTCCCTTTCATATTTCATATAGTAAGGGCTTGGTGATGATGAAATCTTTTAACTTGACCCTATCTGGGAAGGACTTCATCTGCCCTTCCATTCTAAATGAAAGCTTTGCTGGATAGAGTAATCTTGGATGTAGGTTCTTGCCTTTCATGACTTTGAATACTTCATTCCAGCCCCTTCTTGCCTGCAAGGTTTTTCTTGAGACATCAGCTAATAGTTTAATGTGAACTCCTCTGTAGGTAACTGTCTCTTTTTCTCTTGCTACTTTTAAGATTCTCTCCTTATCTTTAATCTTGGGTAACTTAATTGTGATGTGTCTTGGTGTGTTCCTCCTTGTGCCCAACTTCTTTGGGACGCTCTGGGAGCGTCTTATTTCCTTTGCCAGATTAGGGAAATTCTCCTTCATTGCTTTTTCAAGTGAGTTTTCCATTCCTTGCTCTCCTTCTTCTCCTTCTGGCACCCCTGTGATTCAGGTGTTGGAGCATTTAAAGTTGTCCCAGAGATTCCTAAGCCTCTCCTCATTTTTTTGAATTCTTGTTTCTTCATTCTGTTCTTGCTGAATTTTTATTTCTTCCTTTTGCTCCAAATCATTGATTTGAGTCTTCCGGTTTCCTTCTCTTCACTCTTGGTTCCTTGTATACTTTTCTTTATTGCACTTTGGATAGCCTTCATTTCTTCCTTCATTTTGAGAGTGAACTCAACTTTTTCTGTGAACATCCTGATCACCAGTGTTTTGAACTGGCTATCTCTTTGTTGCTTAGTTGTTTTTCTGGAGTTTTGATCTGTTCTTTCATTTGGGCCATATTTCTTTGCCTCAGCGCAGCTATTGTGTTGTAAGGGGTGGAGCCTTAGGTGTTCGCCAGGGTGGGCAACCCACCTTGCTATGCTGTGTTGTAGTGCTGTATGTGGGGAAGGGGTCCAAGAGGGAGCAATGTTGCTTGCTCTGCTCTCATTTGGCTTTCAGTCACTTCCTCCAATACCCATAAGCATATTGCACCCTTCTGGTGCTAATTCCAGGGCAGGTGGGTTTGTATACATTCTAGGATCCTGTGGCTCTCTCCAATGTACTCTCCTGTTAGGATGGGAGTTTCTTCCAATGCTGCAGTTGCCACAGGTTCTTATAGCTAGTGGTTTTTGAGTCTTTAGTTTCCTATGCTGGAATGCTTTCTGGGTTGTGCTTTCTGTCTCACTCCTCATTTGTTCCACCCAGTTTACCCACATGGAAATCTGGGACTGCCAGATGCCATCTTACCAACCCAGTACTCCAGCCACAGTGTTGCTGGGCATCGTTTCCACCCCAGCTGCCTGTCTCTGCCCCTCCTACTGGTCTGAATGAATATTTATTTAACTCCTTGGGTGTTGGATTTCCATACAATTCAATTTTCTGGCCATTCTGGTTTTATTTGTTTGTTTGTTTTTAAATTTGTTGTCCTTTTTTTGGTTGTGTGAGGAGGCAGAGTGTATCTATGTATGCCTCTATCTTGGCTGAAAAATTTTTTTTAAATGCACACTGATGGGACAGCAGTCACAATACACTAACAAAATAGTTTCGAATGAAGTTCAAGACAACTAAGCGCTACTAGAGTCATGTTAGGGAAAAAAACAACTGAACTTTTTGGCCAATTAGTGTAGCAACCACCTGGGCTTTTAAAAAAAGCACTAAGACTTAAAAAATACAAACTGTATTATAACTATTTTGTTGCTAGATTATTTATTTATGTAGGGTGATTATTTTTTACTATTGTGTCTACCTTTATTTTGTAGTTGAAACATTGTAGTCGGTATATACATGATTTATTTCCTTCACTCATCAAGAATTTGGATCCAGTACCACTGAGACATCTTCTCAATCTGGTCTCAGCCCTTGAGCCAAGTGTTCATACTGAACAGGTAATTTATGCAAAACATAATGATATTTATTTTAGTAATATGAAAATTTATTTGGGATTCATATAATTTACCCTGTAGTTTATTATGGTTAGCATTTCAATTAGGCAAAAGGATATTAAATTTATTACAATGTTGCCTAAAACTTCTAATTTCAACCCTTCTCTCTCTTTTTTTAAGACATTATACTTGGCATCGATGTTAATTAAAGCATTATGGAATAATGCACTAGCAGCTAAGGCTCAGCTGTCTAAACAGAGTTCTTTTGCATCTTTATTAAATACCAATCTTCCCATTGGAAATAAGAAAGGTTAGTAAATTATAATGTATTTTTTTAAGTAAGATATCCAAAGTTTATAGCTCAAATTTAAAGTAGTTTCTGCTAAGTAGTTTAGTTCAACCTTAATTTCAAAATAATTTTGAGATGGGCACTATAGTGTTTGTGAAAGTGTGAATAAATTGGGGTTAGTTCATTTTTTTTGCTCTCATTTCAGGTGTTATTTTATAATGCTTTTTACATGTATGAAGCTTTCTAGGACTCTCTAAAACTTTATCAACTTTACCCAATTTTGTCTCCTGGTACCCTGGTACCGTATACCACTCTTTTCTTAGGCTTTTCTGTGCAGGCACCCACAACTACTACTGCAGTGGTGGTGGGGACTTACATTACTGCAGATTTCCCTACCTGTATCTTGTTGATTATGTAATAAGAACAACTGATATGCTGTCCCAAATAAGCTGAGTCATTTAGAATATTTCCCTCCTGTTTTTTCCTTTTCCTTCAGAGGAAGAAGAGCTGAGAAGAGCAGCTCCATCACCTTGTAAGTTGGGTCTTAGAAGTGCATGGCAAGATGACTTATACTCATGTTGACAATGGTCATTAGTTAATTGATTTTATGTATTTACATCAGAGTCACTAAGTTCATTTTGAGAAGAAGACGTCTTTAACTAGTTACCTAGGTCACCCTTTTTGTTTAAATTATTAGTATCTTGACTTAATTGATCCTCCTTGACAAATGTTATATTTTTGGCTACTGAGCATGAAGCTTTGGTAAATCAAAGAATTAAAGAATTGTGTCATTCTGATAGGTCTATGTTAATATACATTAGAAATAAAACAAAAAATCTATTTAATATAGGGTCACCTGCAGCTAGTCCTCAGAGCAGTGATAACAGTGATACCCATCAAAGTGGAGGCAGTGACATTGAAATGGATGAGCAACTTATTAATAGAACCAAACATGTGCAACAGCGACTTTCAGACACAGAGGTATGAAAAATGTCTGCCCCGTACCCCCATCCCACCCCAAAGTGATTTTTGGATTTCTGCCATGCGTATCCTTTGAACTAGGAATATAAACATCACCTATGTTCAGGCCTGATCTCTCTTTTAAGTAGTATTATTGAGGTCCTTTACTTTGAGTTTTTAATTCCATTTTGTATTGTTCAAAGGAATGAGTCAGGACTGCGGCAGCCTTTTAAAAAGTATACTGTGTTAATATCAGTTATTTTTTTCTTACTAGTGTAAATATTTAGTTAAATCTGTTTGTTTCTAAATATAGGAATCCATGCAGGGAAGTTCTGATGAAACTGCCAACAGCGGTGAAGATGGAAGCAGTGGTCCTGGTAGCAGCAGTGGGCATAGTGATGGGTCTAGCAATGAAGTGAATTCTAGCCATGCAAGCCAGTCAGCTGGGAGCCCTGGCAGTGAGGTACACTCAGAAGACATTGCAGATATTGAAGCCCTTAAAGAAGAAGATGAAGATGATGATCATGGTCATAATCCTCCTAAGAGTAGTTGTGGTACAGATCTTCGGAACAGAAAGTTAGAAAGTCAAGCAGGCATTTGCTTAGGGGATTCGCAAGGTCCATCAGAAAGAAGTGGGACAAGCAATGGAACAGGAAAAGACCTGGTTTTTAACACTGAGTCATTGCCATCGGTAGATAATCGAATACGAATGCTAGATGCCTGTTCACACTCAGAAGACCCAGAACACGATATTTCAGGGGAAATGAATGCTGCTCATATAGCACAAGCATCTCAGGAATCATGTATTACACGCACTGGTGACTTTCTTGGGGAAACCATTGGGAATGAATTATTTAATTGTCGGCAGTTCATTGGTCCACAGCATCACCACCATCATCACCACCATCATCACCACCATGATGGGTAAGTCTGCTAAAAATAAAAACATAAAAAACATAAAACTTACATTTCTTTCAGGGAAGTAATTCTAGCTTGTATTTATTCATTTATAATTATTATAGATCAGTGCTGTTCAATAGGGCTATAATGTAAACTATAAGTACATACCAAAAATGTAGAAATCTTAATTTTCTGTTGGGCATATTTTAAAAAGCAAAATGAAACAGGAGATATTAATTTTAATTTTAAATTTTATTTAAAGCAATAGTATCTACAATATTTTATACTTATAACACATCTCAGTTTAGACAAGCTACCTAAAATTTTTTTTTTGACCTGACTGGTATGGCTCAGTGGATTGGACATCATCCTGCAAACCAAAAGGATACGGGTTAGATGCCAGGTCAGGGCACATGCCTGGGTTTGCAAGAGGTGTGGGAGGCAACTGATGTTTCTGTCTCTCTCTCTTTCTCTCTCTCTCTCTCTCTCCCCCTCCCCCTCTCCCTAAAATGAATAAATAAAATCTTAAAAACAATGTTTTTTTCCTTTTACAGTTGACTTACAATATTATATTAGTTTCAAGTGTAGAACCTGTTATTAGACATTTAATAACTTAAGTGATCACCCTGATAAACCCATTTGACGTCATATATAGTTATGAAAATATTATTAACTATATTCCCTACGCTGTTACTTGAGAGCCCTGTGACTATTCTATAACTACCAATTTGTACTTCTGAATCCCTTCACTGTTTTCACCCATCTCCCCAAACCTTTTCCTCTCTGGCAACGATCAAAATGTTCTCTGTATCTGTGAATTTCTTTCTTTTCTGCTTGTTTATTTTGCTTTTTAGATTCCACATGTAAGTGAAATCATCTGGCATTTGTCTTTTCTCTTTCTGACTTAATTCACTTAGCATAATACCTGCTAGATCCATTCATGTTGTTGTGGATGGCAAGATTTCATTTTGTTTTATGACCAAAACCCAGTGGCACAGCTTCCCTTGTCACCTGAGATGGGCGCTCCAGGTGTGCCCCATTGTGGGCTGTGTTCACTTTCCTGTGTAGTTGAGTCTTGATTGCTGTTGGCATGTCACTGAAAGGGATTGATCCCCCAGGCCATTTGGCTGCAAGGACTGGCTGTGGCTGTAGTGAAGGAGCTGCTGTGCAGGGGCTGACCCAATAGAGCAGTACTTGCTTCACTGGGGCCTTGGTGCTAGCTGAGTCTGCCCCTTGAGTTGTTGCTTGTGGAGGTGGTTGAGTTGTAATTCAGTGTGATCTGAAACTATCCACTAGGTACACTGGTTCTGGGGCCTTCTAAGAGGTGCAAGGGCAGCCACAACTTGTGTCCTGGTCAGGGCTACCCAGCATGAGTCACAGAGTGATCTACATAGCTGCTACCTTGTGCTGGTATGAGATATAGACAGTCCTGATGCTGTTTGTTTGGGAAATTTCATGAAAGCTTGAAACATGAACCAAGAGAGGCTGTGTATATGGAACAGCCACAGGAAACGGCTTAGAGTCTGAAAGTTGTGTGGGTCAGGATCCTCAGGTGGGTGGAACAGTGTTAGCCTAGTTGATGGAGACTCAGATATGGCATTGGCCTGTTGGGTTTGTGGGTGGAGGGCTCTACAAAGGAATAACAGCCTCTGCCAGTACTTCTGTCTAGGAGAAAGCTGCTCCTCTAGCCTTTGTCCTGAAGCCAGACGATTCAGTTCCTCCCCATTTGTTCCTGGCACCTTTCCAGCAGTTCCCCCAGCAGTGGAGCTTATAGAGAGTCTGAGTGAGTCAGTGTGCAAGCCCCTTAAGAGAAAAGCCTAGGAATTCGGGAGTCCTTTTGTCTCACTCAGCCATAGTCTCTGCTGGTTATGGGAATTTCTATTTCTGTCACTGGAATCCTGGGCTGGGGGTACTGATTGGGGGTTGGGGTACTGATTGTTTGGAACCGGGATCTTTTTTTAATGCTTTTGAGGTCCTCACTAAGTTCCTTGAGCATCCTTATAACCTGTATTTTGGACTCTGCATCTGATAGATTGCTTATCTCCATTGCATTTAGCTCTTTTTCTGGTTTTGATCTGTTCTTTTATTTGGGCCATGTTTTTGTCTCCTCATTTTGGCAGCCTCCCTGTGTTTGTGTCTGTGTATTAGATAGAGCTGCTTTGACTCCGTGTCTTGGTAGTGTGGCCTACTGTAGTAGGTGTCCTGTAGGGTCCAGTGACACCACCTACTCTATCATCCAAGCCTGGTACTCGAGGTGCGCTCTTCATGTATGCTGAGTACACTCTCTTTTATTTGATCCTTGGATTCTGTTGGCAGATCAAAAGGAGGGATTTACCTCGGCTAGTCAGTTGCACAGATTGGCTGTGACTACTTACCACCAACCACTAGGAAGGATGAGCTGTGCAGGGGCAGGGCGTGGTGCTCTGACATAGTCTGTAGCTGTCCAGTGGGTGTGCTTGCCCTGCAGTTTCCAGGTGGTGGAGGCCATGGTCAGCCCCTACCTGTGTTTTGCTCTGAGCCACCCTGCCTCAGCCATAAAGCAGTCTGAGATGGCTGCTAATTGTGCTGTGCTTGGAAATTTCCAGGCAAAGTCAAGCTGTGAATCTAGGATAGTGGATGCTAGTGCCAGGCCTGGGGCTCACTGAGGCCAGCTGTTGCTTGTTTGAGAGGACTTAGGAAGTTGTGAAGCATGAGCCAAGACCCGCCATTCATATGGAAAAGTAGCTTGGGTGGGCTCACAAGTTGGGTGGGGCAGAGTCTTGGGGGATTTCCAAGGAAGGTCAAACAAAGCCAGATGGGTGGAGTCTCAGATATTGCAACAGCTTGTCAGCTCTTTGGACGAAGGGTTTAGAAAAGGGACAATGGTTTCTGCTTGCCTTGATGCCAGACACTTCAGTTTCTTCCTGTATGCCACTGGTGCCTTTCAAGATGCTTACCCAGTGCTGGATCTCAGAAGGATTGAGTATGAGTAGATGCCTGCGAACCAGGAAGAATCCTCCATGTGTGGATTCTTAAAAGGAACTACGTGGAGCTCTAGAAGTCTCTTCCACCCACTCGATCCCTGCTGGTTTTTGCAGCCAGAAGTAATGGGGACTTCCTGGCACTGGAAAGCTGGGTGGGGGTCCAGGTGTGGATCTGGAATTCCTCACTCCTGAGATACCTCTTCTGAATTTTTATCCATCACACGTGGGTGAGAGTCCAGCCCATTACGCATCTGCACCTCTCATATTAGTCTGGATGATTGTGGTTTTTTTCATTCTGTAGTTGTCAGACTTCCATTCCACTTGATTTCTGATGGTTCTGAGTTATGGCTGTTCTATCTTTTAGTTGTAATTTTGATGTGGTTGTAGGAGGAGGCAGCCATGCTTGCCTATGCTGCCATCTTGAGCAGAAGTTCTCCTGTCCTGATTTTTAACCACCATAGGTGGGTGGGAGACCAGCACATTTCCATTTTTCCACCCCTTTTACCCATAGTCTGAAAGTGGCTTCTTTTTTATATCTTTCTGTTCAGCAGATTTCAGGTGTTTTGGATATTGGTTATTCTATAATTTAGTTGTCATTTTGATGTGGTTGTGGGAGGTTCCGATTACTGTATTTACCTACTCTGCCATCTTGACCAGAATCTAGATGAGCCACTTCCTGTGTGTGCAGTGGCCACATGTAGTTTAGTGGCTATCATTGGATAACACAGATCTGTATCTTCAACTCCTTGTAATAATTTCTTATGAGCAGGTGTAAAACTGCTTGTGGAAATTTCCATGAAAGTGTGATTGTGAAAAGGGAAATTTTACACATATTATAATTTTAGGGTATTTTAATGAAAGGATAAAGCTTTGCCCTGGCTGGTGTGGCTCAGTGGATTGAGTGTCTTCCTGCGAACCAGAAGGTCACCAGTTCAATTCCCAATCAGGGCATATGCCCTGGTTGTAGGCTAGGTCTGCAGTTGGGGGTGTGTGAGAGCTAACCAATTGATGTATCGCACGTACATCAATGCTTCTCTCCCTCTCTCTCTCATTCTCTTCCTCTCTTTCTCAAAAAATAAATAAATACAGTCTTAAAAAAAAAAGATAAACCTTCGGCATAAAACTTTTTGATTATCTGTGAAATATACCTATGGTATTTAACAGTAAGTGATTTTCTCACTAGTGTTCCAATATTAGGCAAAGTACTTAATTTTTCTGTTTATCATTCTCTCATCTATAAAATAGAACAATACTGTCAATACTTATGTCATTTACTTATTGTGAGCATTTCATAGGCTAATGTGATTGGAATGTAGGAACTTAGTATATGTGGTCTGTCCAGAAAAAGTCCAACCATTGTTAATATAATAAAAACAATTTGCGTGACATCAGTGTAAGCTGACAGCCAAGGAGAATGGACTGGAATGTGCCTGCATGAACAATGACGACTTCACTGTATTAGTCAGTGTGGACGGTAAACACCCGTTGAGTGGACATGTATATTGTGTGACCATCACATTCAAAATGAATGAGTGAGTAGAGCAATGAATCTGTATCAGATTTGGCGTTAAGCTTGAACATTTCTCCGCGGAAACTATTTAGATGACTCAGAAGGCCGAAGCTACTGGCAACTGGTGGTTGGCAGCTTCAACACAACGTGTCCGCTCATGGAATATGTCTCATGCAAAGTATATTGGCAAAACATCAAATCATCCAGGTGACTCAGACCCCCCTACAGCCCACATTTGGTACCCTGTGACTTCTGGCTTTTCCCAAAGCTAAAATCACCTTTGAAAGGGAAGAGATTTCAGACCATTGATGAGATTCAGGAAAATCCGAAGGGGCAGCTGATGGCAATTGGGAGAACTGTGACAGGTCCCAAGGTGCCTACTTGGAAGGGGACTGAGGTGTCATTGTTTGTGTACAGCATTTCTTGTATCTTCTTCAATAGATGTCTCTATTTTCCATGTTTTATGGCTAGATACTTTCTGGACAGACCTCATATGTTGCTGTTATTACTGTTATTCCAAGTAGTTGTGTTTGAGTTGATGAAATAATGAACATATGTTTTATAAGGATGAGTGTTCTTAGATTTGACAGTTTGCCGGGCCTTTCAGAATTTAGTACAATTTTGGGGGATAAATATATGTTCACTGATACTTGTATTTCCTTTGGTACTTTATTTCCTTTGGTTTTTATTTATCATTAACTCAATTTGAGTTTAAGGTAATGTTTCTCAGCCTTGGCACTTCTGACATTTTGGACCAGATCATTCATTGTTTTGTATTCCCAGCAATGTGAGTGCTGCCCTGTGCATTGTAGTACATTTAGCAACATCCCTAGCCTCTATCCCTGGATGCTAGCATTATATGTCCAGTTTTGATAACCAGGAATGAGTCTAGACATTGCCAGATAATGTCCCTCCCAGGGGCCAGAATCACCTGTGATTGTGAATCACTGGTTAGGGTTTGACATAGATATGCTATTCTATATCGTGCACTCCTTTGAGAGCTCATACTGAGGACAAAGGAATTAGTTTCTAAGACTTAGGTGAAAAATAATTGTTTGTCACATTGTAAATGTCTTTTAGTCTTCTAACCCAAAACCAACCCACAATCCCAGAAGACCTAGTGATTTTATTTTTGTTAGCACTTTGCATATTCTTTGCAGATGGTACTACTTGTGAGTCTAAGTCACTTGGGAACTTTTCCTTATTTTATTTTTTCATTCTTTTGTCTTTATATCCTTAGAGCATCCAGTATAGTTATGTTTTAGAAGTGATACTTAATAGATGTTTATTAAGTTAAAGGTCCCTCAATTAACAACTTTTAGATTGCAGCCTTAAATTGAAATATTTTCCTGGTAGCTACCTCATTTGGTTCTGTAGTCATGTGAGTAAGTGTAAGCAAAGTTTAAGGTTCACATTGTAATTTGAGTTTATAGAATTATTAATTAAAAGTGAGTTTCCTCTTCTTATTTGAAATCATTGTCTTTGAAGCTGTTTTTGTGAAATGTGTTGATGGGTCAGGTAACATGGGTATATTGTAAAATCAATATATAGTTCTTATATTATGGGCTTTTTGGTTTTTGTAAAGCTGTTAACATACTATACTATTAAAAAAAAAAGTAGCATTGTTCTTGAGTGTAACTTGTGCCAAATGTTTTGAGAGATATTTTTGGTATTCGCAAACTCTGTTTAAATAATGTAATTAGTAATTTTGTGCTCTTCTCTGTGCTACAGGCATATGGTTGATGATATGCTAAGTGCAGATGATGTCAGTTGCAGTAGCTCCCAGGTCAGTGCAAAATCAGAAAAAAATATGGCTGATTTTGATGGTGAAGAGTCTGGGTGTGAAGAGGAGCTAGTTCAGATTAATTCACATGCAGAGCTAACATCTCATCTCCAACAACATCTTCCTAATTTAGCATCTATTTACCATGAACATCTTAGTCAAGGTAAGGTTCTATAGTAAGTAAAATGTATTATTTTCTTTAAAATAGGAATTATTTATATTACACTATTAAAATGAATTAACAGTTAATGTTATGATACTTAAATGTTTTTGCCAAATATGTTTCATATGGTAGTTTTCTTTTTAAGGGAATGAAATTATTAAGAATACTCCATCATGAATATAAAAGCTGCAGTTCCATCAAGAGATACTTTGCTAGAAGAAATACTTAAAAATGTATTAAAATTATAGGTTTGTATTGTAGAAAATAAATAACTTCATTAGATTTTGTATTCATAAATTATATGATCAAAAAGTAGATTACACAGGATCATATATTATATTCTGTTTATATAAAATGGCTAGCTTGGGGCTAGGAAGGGTTGGGGAGAAATAAGAGAAAAGGCGAGTACTAAAGACCAAGGTGTGTGTTTCACCTGGGATGATAAAAATCTTCAAAAATAATGGTTCTAATCATTCTAAATGAACCTAAAAATGTAATAGGACATAACAGCTTTAGAAGAATGGAGGCTAGAGGGGATTAAAGAATAGTAGAAGAAAAATGAGGAAAGAGAAAAATTAAGGGGAAAAATAGTTTTAGAATTGTAAATTTAAAGGTTTGTATCCAACATTTTGCTTGCTTAGGTACCATCAGCACTTGCAAACTTAAGTAAACCTGGTTAAGTAGATTTATTCTAAAAGTCATTGTCAAACTTGGAGATATAATTTGCGTATAATTTGGTGACAACTTGGCTGATTTCAAATGTTAGTTGTACATAATCTAGATTAGGTTACCTTTTAATTTTTGTGTTACTGTGATTGTGGAGAAATGAATAATTTAAGATTGAGGTAATTTGATTTTGACACTATATTAATAAATTTTGATCGTTCTTCTATTCTTACCCCATTGGCCTTTTATTCAGTACTGTATGTGTTTTTACTACATGAAGTTAGAAGTTGAGTAAAATCATTAAATGTATTAATGCTGTGTAAATCTACCTTATGTTACTACGTATTTAGTACTACAAAGAAGTCTTTCAAAACATTAATAGTATCATTTTGGAAGTGAGCAAAAGATTTGAATAGTTAATTCATAAAAGAATATAAAGAAATAGTCAATAAATACATGAAAAGATTCTCAATATCTCTAGTCATCTAGAAAATGCGAATTTAAACCAGAACTCACCTGTTGGAATGCGTAATATTAAGGCTAATCATAACAAATGATGCTAAAGATGTAGAGCAGCTAGAACTCTTATGCATTGCTAGTTTCGGAAGTGTTTTTATCAGTTTCTTATAAAGTTAAATGTGTACCTTCCATATGACCTAGCAATTCCTTTTCTAGGTATTTATCCAAAAGAAAGGAAAATGTATTCACAAAAATATTTGTATATGAATGTTCATACCTGCTTCATTCATGAGAGCCTCAACTAGGATTAACTGGTAGATAAATTGTGGTGTGTTTACATAGTGTAATAGTAGTACTCCTCAATAAAAAGGAAAGAACTGCTGACAGAGTGCAACACAAAAGATAAATATCAGAAAGCATTTCAAGTCAATGAAGTTAGATGAGTACACGCTGTATATAATTTATATACATTCCTACAATATTCAAAAGTAATTTATAATGGTTGAATTCTACTCAGTGATTACCTGAGGCTTGGTGGTTGGTTCCAGTTGTAAAAGATCACAAGGGAACTTTATGGGATGATATAACTGTTTTGTATCTTACCTTACATTATATTTTAATAAAGTTAATTTTAAAAAGAAAATACAAACAAGCAGCCAAAAAGTCAAGCCACAGAGGGGGGAAAGTATCTCTAATGAAGGGCTTATATCCAGAATATAAAAGAACTTTTATAACTCATTAGTAAGACAATTAAAAAGTGGGGAATGTTTAATTTCATAAAAGAAGGTACATAAATGGCTAATAAGCAGCTCAACATCATTAGTATTAGGAAAATGCAAATAAAAATCACAATGAGATTCTATTTCATACCTACTAGAATGGCTGAAATGAAAGAGTGATCAAAGAATGTTGCAAAGTATTTGGAGGAGCAGGGACTTTTATTCCAATACAGTGCTGGTAGGAATGTAAAAGAGCACAACCATGTTGGAGAAGAGTTTGACAGTTTCCATTAAACATAGATTTACCTTTTGATGCATTAATTCCATTCCTTAGCATTTGCCCAAGAGGAAGGAAAATACATATCCATACAAAGACTTGTTACACAATATTTATGGCAACATTACTCCTGTTAGCCCTAAACTGGAAACTATCCAAATGTTCATTAACTGGTGAATGTGTAAACAAAATGCACTATTTCCACATATGAAATATTCTGTAATTAAAAGGAATACACTACTGATAATGTGGTTCAACATGGATGAACCTCAATAAACATTTTGCCAAGTGAACAGAGTTAGACATAGGACTATACATACTCTATGATTCCATTTACATGAAATTTTTAGAAAAGGCTAATTTATTAAAAGGAACATTCTAGAAAAGGGGGTGGATAAACAGATCAGAGCTGGGGAATGGGACCAGGGATTAATTGTAATTAGTATGAGGGAATGTTTTAGGGTGCTGAAAGTATTCTAAAACTGTGTTGTGGTTATAGTTACATAATCCTCATTTTAATAAAATCAATATATGTGTACCATCCAATAGGGAAATTTCATGGCAAAGCAGTTTAAAGACAAAAACAAAGAAGGTTTTTGCCTAATATAACAAGACTAGAGAGATTTATTTAGCCTGGTAACTCAGAAAGTCTGAATTATTATATTGGAATCTTGAATATGAAGTTTTGGGCAAATCATCTCCAATCTAATTAAAAATCTTTTAAATATAGGAATATAAGACAACTATACAGAGGTCAGTTAAAGGATTGTCCCTTGGCTATAGAATTATTCCACATAAATTGTCTTCTTTATGCTCAATTTCAGTTTCAGGTATTTATGTACAGTTCTCTGGGCATGTGAAAAACATTAATCATAATTAGAAATAGTGAAGAGACTGAAAAGAAAATTCTTTTCACTTTAGTCTTATCAAAATTTAAACAGTACTATTCTTGCCATACATAAAGCAACTATTGTGCTAATATTACTATTTTTATTTTCTTATGTAAAAAGATAGTTATACTTTTGTTAACTTTATGAATGCTATAATTCACTTCACAATTTTAATCAGCTGTGTTCCTTTATACTGTGTTATATTTTGCCCCCTCAGGACCTGCAGTTCATAAACATCAATTCAACAGTAATGCTGTGACAGATATTAATTTGGATAATGTTTGCAAGAAAGGAAACACTTTGTTGTGGGATATAGTTCAAGATGATGATGCAGTAAGTTATTTAATATATCCAGAAGACTGCAAAATTACAGGAAAATGCAATCAGGATAAACTGTAACTTTATGTATTTTTTGTAGGTTAATCTTTCTGAAGGATTAATAAATGAAGCAGAGAAACTTCTCTGTTCCTTAGTATGTTGGTTCACGGATAGACAGATTCGAATGAGATTCATTGAAGGTTGCCTTGAAAATTTAGGAAACAACAGGTAAATAGGAATTTAAAAATTTTTAATGTAGTAGTCAAAGTTAATTTTATGTATTGACTAGGTGTGGTGAATTCATAGCAGCTAATGTGCCATTATCAGCCTATTTTTAGTAATTATGGTTCTCATTTTAGGTTTAAAGACATCCTTCACAGAGTTCATATTTATCACCCAGTCTTGCTTTTTTTTTTTTTAGCACTTTTTTGTCACTCTTGATTAAGTCTCCTCCAAGAGAAACAAAAGAGTAGCAAAAGTAGTTACTCTCTTCTTAACTCTGGGAACGTGGTGGTGATTACTCTGTGTTCAAATTGCAGTTAAATGTTCTTTTTTTTATTTTTTTATTTTAATGATTGTTCAAGTACAGTTTTCTCCCCTTTACTCCCAATATATGTTCTTGAAATGTGTCATTACATGTAAAGGAAAATAAGTAAAGTAAACTTAAGCTGAATGAAACATTTTGATAATGGCATTGTTCTTTCATTTGGGTGTATCATTTGCGTCTTGACTTCTGTAGTGTATAAAGAATTAGGTTAATGTTTTTCTCTGTTTGGATTCTGCCATATATTTATAGTCTTCTTATTGGAGCCCAAATGATTATAAGTTTCTTGATTTTCTTTTTTGGTGGTCATTGTTTACTTCTGTTCTGTGGTATAATTTCAGGTTTTCCTTGTCTTATACTGCTTTGATAATGTTTCTTTTCCTGGCATAGTACATTCAGTTATTGAGTATGTTATTTATATTAAATAATATTTTCAGCTTAACCCTCCCCATAACTGATATAAACATCTAATTTTACTGAATATTTAATTGCTTCAAAATTTTTTTTTACCTAATTGAATTAGAAAATGTGTGTTCAATATTTTCTGCTTTAGGTCTTTAAAGACCTAAAATTTGGACAATCACAATAGACAAGTGCTTGTTTGTGCAGTTATGAGAAATCACTAATAAACCTCTCAGTGGATCACTCGCCTTATTTGGCATGTATCGTTTAAAAGGAATGCTTTTAATTGCTGGATGATATTTCATCATTTATATAAGTATTAGAGCAGTTAATTTAAAAATACTGTCTTTCAAAAGTCTTTGTGAAACCAATGAACAGTTTTTTTAAGTGGTTTTATAAATTTTATGTTCCTCCTATGTGCATTTAAATACCCTCTGACCCAGCAGTTCCACCATTAAATATGTGCCCTAAGAAACTCCTCCAGTTGGTTAACAAAAGACACACTCAAGGATGTTCATGGCAGCACTGTTTAAAATAAGTAAATATTCTTTGTGCAACTATCCAAAAGCTAAAAATGAATAGGAAGGAAAATCAAATTTTGGACTATTGAGTGGCATAACAATGAATGAACTACAACTGCAGAGAATAGTGTGGATGAATCTCACAGGCATAATGCTGAATGACAGAAGCCAGATTTATCTCTTTAGTAGAAGTTTATAATGTTTATAAACAGGAAAACTATTATATTTAGTAGTCAGGATAATGGTTACTCTTGGGTTGTTAGTGACTAGAAAGGGGCAGAATAAACGTTTCTGGTATGCTGGTAATGATTTATTTCTTGATGTTAGTACTGGTTGCACAGGTATGTTTACTTCCTAATATTTTGAACTGTCACTAGGATTTATATATGTTTTTGCATGTATGTTGTACTTCTAAAAAACCTGTGTGAAAAATGAAATATCATATAGCCTGTTAGAGTTCTCTTTTCAGAGGTTATATAATGACATGGGCATATACTCACAGGCCAATCTGTTATAAAGAGGGCAAGCAGAATGTGAGACTGTAAAAGTGGTTGTATTATTCTATGATTGAGTTAGTTTTTTCTTCTTTAGGCTTTTTTGTTTTCCATTTTTCCACCAAGAGCATATATTTATCTTATAAGTAAACTTCAAAGGGACAAAAGGAGAAATTTGTATATAAAATGAAAATTGTTAATCTGGGTTTTTATTAAGATTGAATTTGTCCACCCCTCCAAATTACCTGAAAATGAAACATTTTACATTTGTTAGAGGCGATCCCTGTACCCTAGTCAGCTACTTAATGATATTTTTGAATAGCTAGTAAACATAGCTATTGTGTTAAAGTTAGTTTTGCCCTCAAACTTTACTCCTCAGAGGGTTGCTGTATCATGCTAGTCTTGCTATAAAAGACATCAATCATGTGACATTCTTCATCCAATACATATGTAACACATACAGTGTACACCAGCTAAACATACTGAAGTTATCATTGCAAATCGAAAAAATAAGCTTGAAAATATTTTAGTCATCACTAGTCTGGGTTTCCTGATAAACTAGTGATTTTCAGTGGAGATGATTTTCCCCCCAGACAGTGTCAATGTCTGGAGATACTTTTGAATGTTACACCACTGAATAGGATTGAAAGTGCTATTACAGGCTAGGGTTGCTACTAAACATCTCTCCCTGCCGAGGATAGCCCTCCTGCACAACAAAGAATTAGTAGTGACATCAGAATTTGAGAAATCCTATTCTAAACACAAGAATTCTTCCTCAGAATCTAGCTCCCTTAGTTTACCATCATAATAAGAGGGGAAAGTTGCACAAGTGTGCTAATATATTTTTAAAAGATTTTATTATTTATTTATTTTTAGAGAGAGGGGAAGGGAGGGAGAAAGTGAGGGAAAGAAACATCAATGTGTGGTTATCTCTCGCACCCCTCAGCTGGGGACCTGGCCTGCAACCCAGGCATGTGCCCTGACTTGGAATCGAACCAGTGACCCTTTGGTTTGCAGGCCGGCCCTCAATCCACTGAACCACACCAGCCAGGGCTAATACTAACAGGAAAGCTCTTCCTTATGTTAAACAGATAAGGTATTGTAGCCTTCATTCATTTACTGTTTTCCTGACATTTGACAAAAATCACTGAGGTCTACTTAATGATGTTAATTTTTATGTGCTTACAGAGGTTTTTTGTTTCTTTTTATTTTCTCTATGCCAACCTTTTCATTTTCTTTCTAGTTCCTTACTTGCCATGGTTTACAAGACCTCTGAACGTTTTTTTGTTTGTTTTTGCTTTTCTATGGTCATATTACAACTTATTTTAAAGAATGAAGGTAGCTTTTTTTTTTTTAACAGTAACTTGGACTCATTACATCTCAGGAAACAGATTTGAAAAAAAAAATTACAGTCTTCCTAGTTGCTCATAAGTCTGTCATTTATATGGACCCATTGTAAATATATTTTTTAAAGATTTTATTGATTGATTGATTTAGAGCGGAAAGGGAGGGAGAAAAAGAGAGAGAGAGAAACATCAATGTGTGGGTTGCTGGGGGCCATGGCCTGCAACCCAGGCTTGTGCCCTGACTGGGAACCGAACCTGCGATGCTTTGGTTCACAGCCCACGCTCAATCCACTGAGCTACGCCAGCCAGGGCTCATTGTAAATATTTTTTAAAAAATGCCTGCATTATCTTTCTCTGCTATATGCATCATGTGCCTTGTGCACATTTATCCCTAGGTAGATTGATTTATAAGACATATAATATTTTGGCAATGCAGGAAGTTTAAAATTACAGAAACATAGTAGAATATGTTTGCAATGTTGTCATAATGTGAGAGCATGAGGCAGAAAGTAGCTCCCACAATAAAAAGTCTGTTACTTATTGGCTTAATGTTTGAACCAAGGATGAGTGAGATAAGACTGCTGTCCAATGAGTAGGGTAGTAATATAGGGGTTGGGTAATAGTCAACCCATTTAGTTTTTGTGTTTACTAGAAAGCAGTCCACATCTGGTACCTTGCATCTCTGAAATTCTGCTTCCCAAGGGTTGAATTGAGACTCTGGGAACCTATCCAGTGTGCCTTTTTTTTTTTTTTTTTTTTTGCCATTGATTCCCTGTGGGTACTTGAACCCATGCATTCAGATTTTTTCCTTTGTGTACAAATGCTTTCTTGAGTAAAATGATTGCATGTGTCAGGGATCCTGTACGTAAAGGTTCAGATAATTAAAAAATGGATGGAACTTTATACTTTCTTTGTTATGTTTTTTTCCTCCATATGACTATATTATATAAAGGATTTCGTATTAACTCTTGGTATAAACAGTTGTTCATATGGAAAAAGATATAATACAATAATTAATAAATAACATAAAAATAAACTCTGTTTTACAACTGTAAACCTACTTTTGCCCAACCCTGTATTATAATTTATGAGGATGAATAAGTAGCATTTTGAAGAACACATCAGTATTCTTAAAATATGAAGTCCTGGATTATGAAAAAATTGTTCAAACATGACTTTGAGAAGACTACCAGCAAATGTATCTATTCGACTAAGTCAACATGATTGCCTAGTACAGCGATTTTCAACCTTTTCATCTCATGGCACGCACAAACTATTTACTAAAATTTTGCCACACACCAAAAAAATGTATTTTTACTGATTTGACAAAAAATACAGATGTAATTTTGATTCATTCATATTGGATGGCTATTTGTCTTTTGGCTGTCATCATTTTTTAATTTGACAATCTAAGAGAAAAGAGGTCAATGCCCCTAACTAATCAGGTATTGCATGATTTAAAAATTCTTGAGTCATACTCCTGTACTATGGCACATAGGTTGAAAAGTCTCTGGCCTAGTAATTAATAAGATTCTGGATACAACAAAACTTCTTAGACTCGGGCAAAGAATTAGGGAAGTTTAGGGTAGTGGCATTTTTCTTGAGTCTAAAATTAGTATCTTGTTACTCTTAGTCATTGACACTTTTTGTTGTTGTCCAGGATTGTAGTTTTGGTATTTAAAAGTTTAATTCTTGGAACAATTTTTGAAATACAAGTTTGAATATAACATTTTTATATTTAGTTTTGTAAGCATTCAGCTATCAAAGCTGAATTTCAGTTAATATTGAAATATTATTTATTGTCTCTAAACTATCTTCCCCATTTTGTATGTTATTAATTTTTAGTCTATAATTACATACTTTATATTATTTTTCCTTTTAAATTTATCAGTTTAGATTAAATATTGTAGTGTTTTGGGATCAGTTTGAATTTGAATTTAGTCATTTATTATAAAGTATTTTTGAATTTATAACACTTAAAATATGTGGCTTCTGTACTGGAAATTTTTTAAGGTGAAAATTCAGAATTTTTCTGATAATCTTAGGAAAGATTTTAAAATGTTTTATCATCTAATATTTAATCATTTCTTGATAATTCAATGAGTATATAAAAAATTGTAAAGAAAAACATTCTACTTGGGGTCTTAGTCGAGGGAAGATCAGTCTCATTTCCACATTCTTTCTGCATTTCTATTTTTGGTTTTTCTTCTCCCCACCCACCGCCCCCCCACATTGATGTGTGAGAGAAACATTGACCTGACCAGGGATCAGATCTGTAATCTGGATATGTGCCCTGATCAGGAATCAAACCTGGAACCTTTGGTGCACCAGACAATACTTAAACAACTTGAACCACCTGGCCATAGTTTGACTCTTCTTTTAAATGAACCACACCATTAGCCACTCAACCAGTGTCCATTCACCACCTGGTTTCCTATTTTCTAATGTCCTGTTATGCTTTCTTCTACATTATATTTTATAAAATGAAAACATGTTTATTGTAGGAAATTTGAGAGTAGTTTTAAACCATCCAGATTCTTAATACCATTGACTGCAAAAGAGATAATTTAATAAAATTTGCAGAAAACGTAATTATGGCCTGCTATAAAATTTGCCCTAGTTTCTTCTCTCTCTCTTTTCTTTTTTAAGAAATGCAGGAGAATAGGAGGCTCTTTTATTTTTATTTTTTTAAACCCTTACTAGAGGAAATGCTTATTAATTTCAGAGAGAGAGGGAGAGAAACATGGATGTAAGAGAGAAACACGATTGGTTGCCTTTCATTGGTACCCTGACCGGGACTGAACCAGCAACCCAGGCAGATGCAATGACCAGGAGTTGAAAGGTTCCGGTCATGGGATGATATTCCAGCCAACTCAGCCTGACTGGCAAGAGCGCCATAGTTTCTTCTTAAAGAAAATAATAAATATCTCTTTCTAGTATTTATTTCTTTGTATTAGAAAACTGTTATTGAAATTATACTAGGCAAACAATTTTCAAATATGCTCTTGTGATTTCTTGAATTTTTTCCGTATTTTTTCTTTTTCCTTGTGATATCTCTTATTGATTTTATGCTTGTAAAGTACGGTCAGTGACTTCAACCCATGTGCCGTGGCACACTGGTGGGCCATACGCATTTTTAAAACATGCAGCACCTGTCTATTTAATCAGGGGTACTGACCTCATTTCCCTTAGATTGCCAAATTAAAAAATGACAATAGCCAAGATAACAATAGCTATCCTGTGTGAATGAATCAAAATTACACTGACTTTTGGCCAAATAGACAAAGATACATATTTTTGGTCTGCTGCAGAATTTTAGTAATTCGTTTGTGTGTGCCATGAGATGAAAGTGTTTGAAAATTGTTGCCTTAGGTATATACATATAAAATGGAATTGCAGTCTCATAGGGTTTTAAGAAACTGACAGGGTTTCGCCAGTCATATTTAAAATTAATGCTTTAAGGCCCGGCCACTCTGACTCAGTTGGTTGCAGTGTCATTCGTACACCAAAGGTTGGAGGTTTGATTCCTAGTCAGGGCACATAAGTAGGTTGCAGATTCAGACCCTGGGTAGGGGAAGACTAGGAGGCAACTGATCAGTGTTTCTCGTATCAATGTTTCTCTCTCAAATCAGTAAACATTTTTAAAAATTTAAAATAATATACTTTAAAATGTTGATGTTTTTAAATATTTGATGAATATTTACATTGCACTTACTGGATGTCAGGCACTTACTGTATTCACTACTTCACTGTGTACTCCTTAATCTATACCACTGTGGTTTTGATCTTCTAACATTGTACTAACATGCTGGTTCTTTTGTCATGTTGGAATTTTTTTTTCTGTCCTTCTTTATGACTGTTATATAGCACTTAAAAAATTGGTCATCCTCCTTCCTTGAAAATCTTGCTTTTATTTGCTGGTTCATTATTTGGGTAAATATAGATTTGGTTTGCATGTGGATGCATAGATTTTTAGTAAGACAGTCTTCTCATTGAACAACACATTAATGGTAGACACATTAAGTAAAGGAATATTCTTTAGATGATGATGAAGTGGAAGGGTGTTATTTAATGTACAGTTGTCATGGTCACCTTTTCTGTTGACAGTTGAGGAAACATGAATGAAATGAGAGGAGTCTTGTAGGTAGATGTTTAGGTAAAGAGCATCTCCAAATAGAGGCAATAGCAGAGGCTCTGGAATGTGCTTGTGTGATTTGAAGGGACTGCAAAAAGAAAAGATTGGAAGGAAATTAAGTTAGACTATTAGGAGGAATAAGGACATATCACACAAGGCTTTATAGTCCAATTTAAATACTTTGGATTTAATTCATAAGTAGGAAGTTTTCTTTTCTCTTTAAATTCTGCTACTCTATTCACCAGTTTTCCTCCCACTCAGCCCCTTTTTCTGATATCCCTGGTACTCTTCTCAAAGAGTAGGCATTTTGGGAGACTTAACTTGTGCACTAGACTTGTGGTTAGGGTGCCAACTTTGCTCTTTATAAAATTTCTTTCAGCCGTGGCTGGTGTAGTTCAGTGTATTGAGCTCAAGGGTCACCAGTTGGATTCCCAGTGAGTGCACATTCCTGGGTTGCGGGCCAGGTCCCCAGTAAGGGGCGTGTGAGAGGCAACCACACATTGATATTTCTCTCCCTCTCTTTCTCCTTCCCTTGTCCTTCCCCTAAAAATAAATAAATAACATCTTTAAAAGTAAAAAATAAAGTAAAAATTCTTTCAAGAAGCTATATTGGCTTCTGTGAGCTTAAAAAAAATTCAGTATCTCATTAATTTCACATTCTTTTAAGACTCATGGGGCCAACTTATTTGCCTACTAAGACTTCTGGGATTTGTATGTTAGTATCTTACATACACTTCTTCCTTTGAGAACATAGGAATACTCAGATTTATTTGCATGTGAGTGGTTTCCTATCCCTTTTTTGCTTGTAACAGTTG
The DNA here is from genome assembly GCA_004024845.1 of Tonatia bakeri. NCBI lineage: Eukaryota > Metazoa > Chordata > Mammalia > Chiroptera > Phyllostomidae > Tonatia > Tonatia bakeri. The sequence goes on along the minus strand of PVIA01002038.1, from coordinate 176,775 downwards.
TATATTGTGTGCTTTCATTATTAACATGGCTCCTAATGATTCTCAACTTGGAAGCAGATCATAGTAAATGAGAATTAGAGAGAAAATGATAATTTGTATAGTTTAAAAAAAATGTTCTCTACATTATTGCTTTTCAGAATATAGTCCACTAACCAGCAGTTTATCACTGGTGGGCTTGTTATAAATGCAAAATTTCTGAACCTACTTTGGACTTACTGAATAAGAATTTGCATTTTAATAAGATTACCTCAGGTGAATCATGCGTGCATTAAACTTTGAGAAACCCACTCTAGATAACTTACCTAAGCTTCTGCTTTCTGTTTTCCTGGATTAAATCCTCAGAAGTCCCCATGACTTGTTAAAGAATATATATTTTATGAAAAAAGTTTATCTTTAAATGCTCTTCACTTGCTTTTATACTCTGGTATTTATAGTTTATTTTAGTTTAAAATACTTAGATTCGTATTATAAAATTTGATTTCTTGCTCCAATATATAAAATAAATTTATACCTCAGAAGAAAAATTTTTAATATTTGTATGAGAAATATATATGTAAATTTCATTAAATTCTTTTTCATTTAAGATTTTAAATAATTGAATTTCTGTAAAAAGCCAGAATTACTGATAGTAGTTAGAACTATTTTATTTTCTAAATACTTGTTTTTACTGTTTCAGATCGGTAGTAATTTCACTTCGTCTTCTTCCAAAACTGTTTGGTACTTTTCAGCAGTTTGGGAGTAGTTATGATACACATTGGATTACAATGTAAGTGAATAAAAGAAATGTATTTATTTTAAAGATTTTTTTAAAAAATCATAGTTATCAAACAAGGTTTTGAATAACTTACTTGCTTTTATTCTGTATGTACTAGGAAAATTTGATTTTTGTGTGGTTCAGATATTATTGTTAGATTTCTTAGACCGATAAATCTTCCAGTTAGCCCCATAGAAATTATATCTCCATTGGCAGGAAAATCTAACTTTTTGTATTCATTGTAGTTGGAGAAAAATATTTTAGCAATTAATGCACTAATTTTAGGGTGAAGATTTTTAGTATATCTGGCCATAGCAACTCCTGAAGAAGATCCACACTAAAATAAACACATCAGGATATCTTTTATTTTACTAGAAATTGGTTCTGGACATTACATCATGTTAGAAATAAACTGAACACCACCCTAAACTCTTTTACCTGTATATAGAAATTACGATTAATGAATGTTAAGGAGTTCTTTCAAGGATAGTGCTTTGTGAAATTGATTCAGTTTTTGGTAATATTCCAGAGAAAGCTGTCACAGGTACTTCATTAATCTGTAAGAATGTATTACTTGCTTTATTCAAAATAGACTTTTTAGAGAGATTTCAGAGACATTTAAATTTCAGGAAAAATTAGACCTGTTGAAGAATTCATTTTTTGAAGTTAAGTTGGATGGCTTTTTACCTAATATCTCAAAGCTAAGATGAGATGGTGAGAGCACTTGTACTTGTTTGCTTTCAAAATGAGTAACATTTAAAAAAATCTTGGAAGTCTATAGTTCTAAATAGGATGAAGTTCTTTCAAGTTATAACCCTTGCTTATTTACTCTTTCAAAGGAGATCTATTTAATGTTATGAACCCCTCTTATTCTTTTAAAAGCATCTTAGTTCTCTTCAGTTAATATTACAATATAGCCCTAGTAACTATTCTATTTGTGAATGCCAGGAAGGTCCTTGAGATGCTAAACAGAGAAGGATGGAGGAAAACATTTAGCATCCTTAAAGTACAAGAATACCAGGGTCCTATTTCATTGATGCTTCCAGTAGTGTTTAAATGACTGAATTACAAAATTCTGAAGTATGAAAGGGATTCTCTTGGTCAAGTTGGTGATATATTGTGGGCATTTGAGGAAGTTCATGCTAAGGAGTAAGAAAGGATAATAATCTTGTAGAAGAGGCAAACTGAATATTAAGTTATTAATACTTACCAAGTACCTCAGCCAAAGTATATATAATTGAAGCCCTTTTAGGTTGTTCTTTATAATTGAAGCCCTTTTAGGTTGTTCTTCAAATTGAGTGTAAATAAGCTCTGTTAATGACAGATCACAGGGTTTTAAACATGAGACTGATTCTAAATCTTACCTGGGGGTTCTCTTTTCAAAGAACCCTGAACTTCCTATGGTTAGTTGGCATCAATAATAGCCAAAACTTTAACTTATTATGAGTCTGTTATGTGCAACAGCACTCAACATTTGGTACATATTCTCTCACACTCTTATGACCCATATTTTGAAACTGGAAGTTGTTACCCCTGGTCCTCTTAGTTTTGTTCAGGTAACCAGTAAAAAGACTTAAAGAGGTCAGGTTACTTGCACAAATCCATGGAGCAAGTGTGTTAGAACTAGTTTTGTTTCTAACGCTTGATTGTCATTAAATGATTGTCACGGCAAGAGTAAGTTCTTTTGAAAAGAGAGCTATAGCAAAAACAAGTCAATTGCATTAGAAGTTTGGAACATTAATCCTTTTATATCTGTACATTTAGCAGGTGTATTGCTAGTAAATAATGTGTAAGATAGATTATTGTGGAAGTAAAGGACCCTGGTATCTCTGATTATATTTATCACTATTTCTTTTTTTATTTTAGTGTTTCTGATTACGGTGGAGCTTAATATCTGAATATTTCCTTGATTTAAAAAATTGTTTAAAAATAAGCAAATTACATATTGACAGTAAAAGAAATTCTGATTTAGTAAGTTTATATTGTATGGGGTTCTTTATGCCAGGCACTTAGCTAAATTCTGCTAAATAGTGACCAGTATACACAGTTCATCCTTATATGGACTATATTAACTGTATCATACTATTTTTAATATATTGGGTTGGTCAAAAAGTCTGTGTTTTTTTCCCATAAAATAAAAGACACATTTTTCATTTTCACCAATAACTTTATTGATTTGGATATTTTGGGTATGTCGGTCGTCTCCCATGTGGTATAATGTTGATTGTTATCAGTGTCTAGATTTGATCACTATCAACTTCAACTTGTCTGCCTGACTGTGCAGCACTGTCCGTGGAGAAATCTCCAGCACGAAACTTGGCAAACCATTTTGTATATGTTCAATCAGTCACAGCACCTTCTCTATACACTGCACAAATCTTTGTTTACAATTTAGTTGCGTTTTCACCTTTCTTGAAATAACAAAGCATAATATGCTGAAAATATCATGTATTTTCTTCCATCTTCAGTGTTAAAATGGCTACACAAAAATTCACCAGTTTTTGATAAGTTTTTTAAAAGTGCATGCTGATACAACAGCTGTCACAATACAGTCCAACAAAATTGTTCTGAATGAAGTTCATGAGAACTAAGTACTACTGGGGCCGTCTTATGGGGGGAAAACGCCCAACAAACTTTTTGGCCAATCCAATAAATTCATGTTAGTCATTTATTTTTAGCACTCTGCCAGATATTTTATCCCCTTCACAGAGATTGAGTATTTTGAGATTAAAAAAAGTCATTGATACTTTAAATTCATAAAAATGAAGGTGCATTGCTTTATATCTTTTCACAATTCAAATATAAATACAACTTGTAGGTTTGGCAATTAAGAGACTTTGGATTTGGAGATTCAAAATATTTTTCCTGTCCTATAATAGATCTATTTTCTTAACCTATGGCTTTAAAATTATTTTTTTCTTTCAATTGGTTCAGGTGGGCAGAAAAAGAACTGAACATGATGAAGCTTTTCTTTGATAATTTGGTATACTATATTCAGTCTGTAAGAGAAGGAAGGCAAAAACATGCACTGTAAGTATCTCTTGAATTAGTTAATTTAAGTCTGTTCTCTGAAAGAATTTTCTAGTGTTTGTACTTTTTTATATAGTAAATAAATATAAAAATTTCAATTATAAAAATTTTAAGAGAAAGAAAGGGTCTTTTTTTAAGTTGAAGGATTTTATAACAGTTATTTTTATAATGTTTAACCTTACGGAAATGTAGTCTATATAGCGTGTGGTTTGGTTAACCTTCACTAATGTATTCTGTTCAAAGTCATTGCTTTCGGGAACTTAAAGTAAATTTTTCTGCAGAAATCATCTATATCCTTGTCTTAATGTATTAAGGCTTTAATTCTAAGATGTTTAAATATTTATTTCCAAACAAAAAAATTAATTTCAACATTTTCCTTTATTGTTATAATTGGATACTAGTATTAAAAAGTTTAGGACATGTCTGGAAAGTCTAAAAACTGATGGTATAACCTGTTAATATTTCATCATTAAAAATATTCTCTATATATGTTGAAGTGACTTTGGATAAGACTTTGTAGAAATTGGTCAGTAGTACTGCTGTGTTTAACACTTATTGTAAGGAGATGCCTGCCCAGAAGTAAACATATAAAATGCTTTGAGTCAGTTGGTGGGGACTGATGGCCAAATTGAGGAAACCATCTCAGTGCCAGTATCAGCATAACAGCAAGTATGAGAAATAGCACAGTATTTTCTGAGAAGATAGACATGTGGGAAACTTCCACATAGACGGAAGCTGAGTGGACTGGAAAAGTGTGCAGAAAAGTCACAGACCTTTAAGGCATACTTTTTTTCACCTCCAAAAATGAATTTATTTATTTTTTCCCACAAAACACTTTTTTCTTCAGGCTTTATTATGTCCTGGAGAGTATCTCCATCTTCCCAGTCACCTAAAACTTGGAGACTTGGACCTTTTTCTTATTCTTTTTTTTCCCAAACATGAATAATGATGATGTTCATGGTAAAAATAGCTAGTGTTCATTGATATTATGTACCAGATACCATTTAAGTATCATTAACTTCAGGATATCAAACAACTCATTTGATGTAGAGAGTCTCGTTTTAAAAGTGAAAACGTTTAAGCTGTGAGATAAATTACTTGCCCCAGGGTGTACATTTTATAAATAGTGGAGCTAGTGTATTCTGTAATTAATTTTATAAACACATTTTATGAACGTGAAACTGTTTTCTGTAATTCATATTCTTGACTCTTAACTTTGTACTGTCTTCAATCTCTAGTTAATTGTAATACTAAAATGTGTTTCATGTCTTTTCCCAAGCTGACATTCCCACAAACACTGTTCTAGTTCTTTTAACCAACCTATAGATCAGTCTTCTTTCCTCAGTCTGCCCTTATGATTGTTGATTCCTTATTCTTATTAAATTATGATGGCAGTATGGTATTGTTGGAAAGCAAATGGGCTTAAGAATCATACAGACCTGGATTTAGATTATGAGTCTAGTGTTTTGAACTTCTTTCAGTATTTACCTCTCTAATACGTTTCAATTATCTACCTTATTAATTTTTATAAGGAATAAATGAAATAATTCAGTAAATTGCATCTGGCACAAAGTAGATTATCTATAAATTGTAGTTACCTCATTAGAACAAATTATAGTACAAAGCAAACAAAAAACTTGCCCCTTAGCCCATTTAGATTCTTCACTGCATAAAAAGTAAACTCCAGTTTTTTCAGCCTACTATTCTGGGCCTTCTAAAATCTGAACTCAGCCAACCTTTACTTGTCTATTGTTCAATGATTTCATAAGGTAGCCTATTCTACAAGAAGGCTGTCAAATTATTTTTGAGGTATTTCCTTAAATTTACTCTATTCCATAGCTTTGCTTGTAAAGTTACAACTATACAACATGCATTCTTTTTAAATCCTATTAAAATTCTAAGGGTCCTTCATAGTCTGTGTCCTCCTTTAATTATTATTATTGAAGCAGAGGTCTAGGATAATTGTGGCCTCCTGAATCTGAGCATCACCACACATCCTCTATAAAATAGATAAGATCTAAAAGGAGCAGAAATTAAACCACAAATGACCCACATCTTTAGCATTTTTGGGAGACAGAGAATTCAAGTTATCTGTTAAAAGAGAAATAAACCGTAAGTTACAAAAGAGCTCCTGCCACAACCACAAGCTTGTGGGCTTAAAGAGCAGGGATGAGATTCCTTAAGAGAGGGGAGTAGAGAACATAGATGAATCATCATCAGAAAGAGAAAGTCCCAACATTAAGTGCCAAAAAGTGAATACAGGTCTGAAACTTGGTTATTTATAGCATTGGCTACAGGGTAACAACCTGCATAGTTTGATAATGGAACCAGAGGTGCAGCCTCAAACAAGCATTACTTTATGGTAAAAAAGATAAAGACGGAGTGGTGTTCTTTGGAGATGAGTTTTATACTTTCCTAGGGTACACCAGAGTATTCTTTCAATCCTCCAGTCTGCCTTGTTGCCTGGAATCTTAAAGAATAAAACCGTAGAGCAGAGAGATGTTATTTGGACTATTTTGATATAACTTCCTTGTTCCTTCAGACTGTAAAACAGAGTTGTGCATTTGCTACTTTTTGGTAAAGCGTATTGAGTTCTGGCACATTATTTTTCATTTGTTCAGTGGGAACAGAGTTCTTTGAAGTGTGGAGGCAATGGTTCTGTTGTGGAAGTCAAAGAAGGGGTGACAGAGGGATCCATGCTTTCTTGAGTTACGGGTTCCTTACTCTGAGATGTAAAAAACAAGACTTCTTTTTCCTTTTTATTTCTAAGTCCCTCAGACTCTGCCTCAGAGTACTTCAAGGACTCTGTTACAAAATCTGTCCTATTAGAAAAGGATGAAAAGCTATTAATAGATGTACTTGAATTTTTATCTACATAGCATTTTAGTCTGTGAGTAGCTTATTATATTCCACCTTCCCCTACCCCAGCCATTTTGCCACGTGTACTTTCATCTTTACAAAAGGCACTGCAACAATAATGAAGCAGAGAGTTCATTTTTTTCTTGCCAATATTAATACAAAATAGTAAAGAGTAGTAAAGGTATATTGAGCAAACTCAGTCTTTAGAAACCCTTTAGTTTAAACTTCAATGAATTTAGTGTAATTTTTTTTAAACTAATTTTGGGAAACTTAAAAATTTGCACTTGAAGATTATTGGAAATTGAATTAATAGGCTTTCTGACTGTGTAAGCTGCTGGGTTATATGGATCAGGGCTCAGGCTGGATAACTGTCTTTTGTTGACAAAGTAATTGGGGCATTTCATCCACAACCAGCCTTTTGATTTGTAACGTAGCAATAAAAACTCCTGATTGACTTAGTTATATTGACTGAGTGCTCAGGTGCTTTGGGACTAGAACATTGTGAAATCACACAGTTCAATATGCAGTACACAGGGTTGCTAAAGGAATCCTAAAATGAAAATCTGGTCATTAGCTTCTCCCCGCAAAATCATTCATTGACTTCCATTCAGATCAATACCAAACTCTTCTGACATTCAGGCTGCCCACAGTCTGGCCACTGTTTATAGCTTCAGACTCATCTTTTATGCTTCCTCCCACAATTTAAAAATGCTATTCCTTTGCAAGTACCTACAAACTGAATTCCCAAAGAACCATGTAAAATCACCTATTAACCAACTTCCACAGCAACTCTTACATTAACCATTGAATTTTATACACATGAATTATGATTATTTAGATTTAAAATAACATACAAAATGTCAGTTGTGTATTAGCAGAATTCTTTATGAACTGGATTTATGGAAATGAATTTAGCATTTCTTATTTAAGTAGTAAAATTATGTCATTGGAGGGACTGTGATAATAAAACATGAAATTTCTGGATGGAGACATAATTTATGTGCGTATTACAGCATTTCAAAATGACATTTGTTCCACTGTTGACTTCTTATGTACGTTTCTCATCATCTAATTTGAAAGTATGGTTTCTAATAGTTTACAAATTTTTATAATTTATTAAATAACACATCTAAAACATATTTGATTGTATGACCTTTTTTGTGTAATCAAAGTTACGTAATTAAAATATTTAATAAATAGTTATGAAAATAGAATTTTACTTATTTAGTATAATTTAAGATTAGGGCTATTAAACCTTTAATAATAATTATGAAATAGGATCTTTTGATTAATTATTTTAATGACTTTTTATATATAGGTACAGCCACAGTGCTGAAGTTCAAGTTCGACTTCAGTTCTTGACTTGTGTGTTTTCAACTCTGGGATCACCTGATCATTTTAGTAAGTGTTTTAATCAGTACTTTAGTAAGTTTTTAGATCTGTATTGATCCTTGGAGAAGAGTCTGGTGAAATGTACTCATGCATTTAAATTTCTTTAGTCATTAAATTATTCTCAGTAATGTCTTATCAGTATATATGGCAATATGAGCATGACCTTGATACATTCTTACTTCATTCTCTGTAAGTGCCAGTTTCTCAGTGGATAAATGTCTCATTTCAAGACCATATGTTAGGGTGATTGCATCCTTTATTGCCTGTGGTTATAGAATCTTCCTGTCACCCAAATTGCAAACACCTGTGCTATTATCAGGGCTAAATCTTATCCAAAATTGCTTGGTTTCATAGGTGATAGAAACATTGAGAGGCCCTAGTTTTATTTAGATTAATTTCAAACTCAAAGTCATTAACAGTTAACCTTTAAAAAATAGAGATTGGTCTGATTCAGAGTGTTGGCCATGTCCAAACATACATAATAAATGTTCATACAAGAGAGGGTGAAGGTTGAGTCTTTTCACTAGAGTTCCTTTTCTCTTACTAGACTGATTAAGTTACTGCTCCCTCTCCATACTGTTTTTATATATGTGTTCATGTCAACAACCCTCATTTGTAAGGACATTCCCTTTAGCTGTGTTAATACGGTCTAATATTCAGTGTCTTACTAGCCAGAGAGGAGTTAATTACTCTTTTAAGTCCATATCTGTACCTGAGAAGCACTGTTTAAATCTATAATTTTTTTAAGTCATGATATTTTAATAAATACCACTAACATTGTGATACCAACAGATATCAAAGTAAAGACTCCTGTTTTTCGTAGGAAACTGGTGTCTTTTGTTACTAAGTCATTTGTTATACCAATTAGGATAGATACCATACATGAAGTAAATAATACAAAATGTAAAACCCCCATCTTATTCATGAAGAAGTCAAACCAAAACAAGTATTATTAACATAAATAATTTCACATGCCCAGTAAGTTTCATGTTTGCTTAGTGTGGACTCTCACTGGAAAATGTTAACCACTCTTCTCAGTATTTGAATAATGATTATTTGTTTTGGCAACCTCTGGCCAAGATGGAGGCTTAGGTAGACACGCTTAGCATCCTTGCACAACCATAAGGAGGATCACAACTAATCTCACAACAAAATACAATCAGAACTGCCAGAAAATTGAATTGCATGGAAGTCTGACAACCAAGGATTTAAAGAAGACATAATCGTTCAGATGGGTAGGAGGGGTTGGAGACCAGGACCAGGGTGGAGAGGACACAGTGTGGTGGTAGTGGCTTGGAGGCAGGCAGTGAGGTGAACAGGTGGTCCCACATTCAAATGTAGCAGATAAAAACCTGAAGGGACACCTGGGGATTGAGCCATCCCAGCCCTAGGCCAGAATGCATAGTCCGGGGTTCCAGCACTGGAAAATGAAGCCTCATAACTGGCTGTAAAAACCAGTGGGGGTTGGGTGGCAGAAGAAATTGCCAGTCTCTCAGGAGAGTCTGTTTAAAGGGCCCACATGGCACTAGGATGAATGCCGACCCACCCACTCTGGGATTTAGCACCAGGGTAGCAGCTAGAAGGGCTCCAGTAGCATGCAGGAAGTTGGGGGAAATGAGTGGAAACAAGGCGAGAGCCAAGCAAGCTGCATTGTTCCTCTCCGACTCTGCCCTCACATACAGCACCACAAAGCCGGGAAGTGGGTTGCCCTGCCCTGGCAAATACCTAAGGCTTTGCCCTTACACTATGACACATGCACCAAGACAGAGTCAAAGCAGCTTTACCTAATACACAGAAACAAACACAGGGAGGCTGCCAAATTGAGGAGACAAAGAAATATGGCCTAAATGAAAGAACTGATCAAAACCTCAGAAAAAGGACTAAGCAAAACGGAGATAAACCAGCCTATCAGGTGCAGAGTTCAAAATACTGGTGACAAGCATGCTAAGAGATCTCATTGAGTATGGCAAACGCTTAAGGGAAGAAGTGAAGGTAACACTAAATGAAATAAAGAAAAATCCACAGGGAACCAATAGTGAAGGGAAGGAAGCCAGAGTTTAAATCAAGGGTGTCAAACTCCTTTCCACCAGGAGCTATATCAGTCTCCAGGTTGCCTTCAAAGGGCCAGATGTCATTTTAGGACTGTATAAATGTAACTACTTGACTGTTGAGGAGTTAAAATTACATTAGGCCATTTGAAGACAACCGCGAGGCTGATGTGACCCCTGGTGAAAATGAGTTTGACATTCCTGGTTTAATCAACAATTTGGAACATAAGGAATAAATAAACACTCAACCAGTATAGAATGAAGAAACAAGAATTTTTAAAAATGAGAGAATAAGAAAACTCAGGGATATCTCTAGATGTGCCAACATCTGAATCACAGAGATGCCAGAAGGAGAAGAGGACGAGGAAGAAATTGAAAACTTCTTTGAAAAAATAATGAAAGAACACTTCCCTAATTTGGTGAAGGAAATAGACATGACATGTAAGTCTAGGAAGCACAGAGTCCCAAACAAGGTGAACCATAATAAGACACATCATAATTAAAATGCCAAAAGTTAAAAATAAAGAGAGAATCTTAAAAGCAGCAAGAGAAAAGAAGAGTTACTTACAAAGGAGTTTCCATAAGACTATCAGCTCATTTCTCAAAAGAAATCTTACAAGAAAGGGGTGGAAAAGAATATTCAAAGTGACGAAAAGCAAGAACCTGCAACATAGATTACGCTATCCAGCAAAACTATCATTTAGAATGGAATGGCAGATAAAGTGCTTCCCAGACAAGGTAAAGCTAAAGGTGTTCATCCTCACCAAGCCCTTATATGAAATGTTAAAGGGACTTATTTAAGAAAAAGAAGAAAATCAAAACTATTAACAGTAAAATGACAACAAACACAATTATCAACAACTGAATCTAAAAAAACAAAAATAAACTAAGCAAGTGACTAGAACAGGCACAGCATCATTGAAATAGAGTTCACTTGGAGGGTTATCAGCAGAAAGTCGGGGGGCGGAGAATGGGGCAAAAGGTACAGGGATTAAGAAGATAATTGGTAAGTACAAAATAGGGGAATGTTAAGAACAGTATAGGAAAGGAGAAGCCGAAGAACTTAGATGTACAACTCTAGAATGTGAACTAAGGGGGCGGGGATTGCTGAAGGGAAGGGGGTACTAGGTGGAGAAGGGCAAATGGGAGGATTTGGGACAACTCTAATAGCATAATCAGTAAAATATACTTAAAAATCAAAAGAGTTATTTTGCTGCTCCCATCCCCAGTAAGCACCATATGAATTCTTTGTGCATTATAGCTACTGTCCAGATATAATCAAGTTGAAAACTTCTCCCAGATCATAGTTGTACTATTTTACTGGCACAATTTCTGTCAAGTACAATATGGTTACTCCAAAGTTCTATAAGATAATATTGATTTTTAATATAGCAAGAAATATTTTTTAACTTAATAACAAAGTATATATATTGTCTACTGAATGTGGGTTGGTGATTCAGTCATTTATAAATACAGTTCTTTTTTATACAATTTACTATAATTAACCTGGATACTAGTTTTTAGCACTGTTATCTTTCTTTTTTTTTTAAGATTTTATTTATTTTTTAGAGGAGAAGGGAAGGAGAAAGAGAAGGAGAAAAATATCAATGCCCCTCACATTCCCCACTCTGGGAACCTGGTGAACAATCCAGCTATGTGCCCTGACTGGAAATCGAACTGGCAACCTTTGGGTTCACAGGCCCACGCTCAGTCCACTGAGCTACACCAGCCAGGGCTGTTATCTGTTTTCTTCACTTATCTGTCTTCTTAAATACTTAATATGTTTAGTATACACTAAAGGTTGTTTTTAGTTTTATGTTGATTCCTAGAGACATAGGTTATCTTAGAACAAATAGTCTGTACATTAACTATTTCTGTGAGAAACTGATAGGATACTATTTTTCTACTCAAACTCTTTAGACTGGTATTGTTACTGAATATATTTTGAGGTGTTTTTTTTCATATTCTGGCACTCATCTGCTTTTCCCAAGGCAGAGAGAGTTTTCTTTACGATTGTCACACCTTCATATCCCTTCTGATCTGAGGAAAAACCCCAGGCTTTGGAATCCCTAATGATATACTTTTGAAATCCCCATGATGCTTTTATTTCTACCACTTTAGATTGTCTCATTTACCCATATTGAGATTTGTGGGTTGCCTTTAATGCCCCCTCTTTTTGAATACTTCTCTGACTTTCTCCTGTCACACCCTGTAATCATTTAATACTTGGGTCAAAGTACCATACAGATATCATTTCATTACATTGACTTCCAAGCTAATGATACCTCTGATGTGTCGCTGTTCTCTGTGTTAGGCAGTCAGTTCCGTTTTGCTTTATCAGAAGGATCTTTTTTTTTTTCCCCCCAGTATATAAAAATAATGCTTATTAGCTTGTATTGTTTACATCCGATGTGCACAGACTGGGCTTTGAACATGGTATCCACTCTATTCTTAACCCTTAAACCTTAGAACTGACTCAACTTTTGGTATTACTCCCCTTAATCATGTGTACTATAACACAGTAATATGTTCATATTTTAGGAAGAATGGTTTTCCAGACCAAATGACGCTTCTAGTTTACTCTATAAGTTGTATGTTTTTAGATGGTTTATATAGATACCATATTTAACTACATTTTAAAAGCATAAATTATGTGAAATCTTTCATAAAATAATTTTTATAAATACTCTACAATAATATCTTCTTTATGGATATATTGGTGCTTCTAGGACATTGAATTAGGACTAAAACGTTGTATGTACTGTGATTCAAAATTTGTAATTTTAACCTAGGGCTAAGTTTAGAGCAAGTCGACATTTTATGGCATTGTTTAGTAGAAGATTCTGAGTGTTATGATGATGCACTCCATTGGTTTTTAAATCAAGTTCGAAGTAAAGATCAACATGCTATGGGAATGGAAACCTACAAACATCTTTTCCTGGAGAAGGTAATTTTATTTTTTGACAGTTTTATTGTTTATATTACTTTTCTATATTTCGTTTTAAAACAAAGTCTATAATGTTAACTTTTTCTTTTGAATTTGTAAAAGATAAAGATGCTGTTTTCTGGAGTTTTTATATAGTGTTTGCCAGATTTTACTTTAATTTTGTCTTCTACAGTGTTTATAGCAAAATCAATGCTTAGTTTATATTTACAAAAATATTCTGTTCCTTAACTAAAGTACTTCCACAGTAATTAGCATAACTCTTCAGGCAAACATTAATAAGAAATGTGGGGAGTTTGGGTATTTATTTTCAAAATAGTAACATTGTAGTTAAATTTTCAGGAGTGTTACCCGTACCCACTAATGTAGAGCTGTATTCTGTGACTCTTTCTTGTTAAATGGTTGTAGTATCAGCCATTCTCCTGGCAGATAGATATAAACTAATCTTCACATTTTTGTAGATCCCTGGAAAGGCTGTTTTAGGAATTAATAATAATATTATAATATCATAGTATTAAAGATGTTCTTCTATCCAGTTTTTGTTCTCCTTTATCAGATGCAACAGTTGGTTCAGATATTAATATTCCACTTGAATTTGAAATAATAACAGCAACAGACTTTTTATTATTTTTATGATTATTTTTGAGATTGTAAAGGCTCTCTGTATACTCTCACATTGTCTTTGTGGTAGAATTGAGTATATATGAATGAATACATGTAACCTAAGTCACCAAATAGATTCAAAGGAAAGCTACAAATAGACCTTCAGTTATCTTAATTTCAGCTTGTAACTTATACACAAACTGTTACATGTAAGCTACACATCTCACAAATGTGCATGGTCTAGGTATACAGTGAATGATAAATTTTAAAATTCATTTTCTCTGATTTGATTATGTTCATTACAAAAATTTAAATGATCAGATGTTTTAATTATGACCTGAATAACATTTTCATTAAATTATCATCTATCTTAATTTTTCAGTGAAAATCTGAGCTGATAACATTTTCTTTATAATGTTTTTACTAAAATTAATTTAAATCTCTTAAGTTAAACTAAACTGGCTTAAATTTTTTTTTTAAGATGCCCCAGCTAAAACCTGAAACGATTAGCATGACTGGCTTAAACCTATTTCAGCATCTATGTAACTTGGCTCGATTGGCTACCAGTGCCTATGATGGTGGTTCAAACTCTGAGGTATGGATTTAGACTTAATTAGGTCAGCTTGTAGAATTTTTGTTTCATTCTTCAAATTAGTATACTGAATTATATTGTTTATCAAGCATTGAATTTACTAACTATGAAGACTTTTATTCTTAGGTTTTAAAAAACTAATTTGGTAACTTTTCATTAGCAAAGATAACCTTGATTGTACTTAGTTGACTTACTACACATTCCTTGATTAATAGAGAAGAGGCCATCTGAGTGTTCCTTTAGTCCTCTGATAATACAATGATAATATAATGATAAAGCTCCCAGATAGTATAATGAAGTAGTTTTGTCAATTAGAAGGTTGATTTGTCTAAAATCTGATTTTTATGCCATTTGTCAAAGCCAAAACTTTTAGTTGCTCTTGAGAAACTCCAGAGTTTCTGTTGGTAACCTCTATTCTGGAATAGAATCTTTCTAAATCATCTCTGATCCGAAGGTATATAATCAGTCTATTAGCTGAAGACCCGCACAAATTGCTAATCTTACCTCTGGTTTAGAGTTCCATTTGCCTAGTTGGGTGGCTGCTAGGTTTTGTCGAATGCATCATTCCTAGACTCTCTTGACACAGACTGTTATTTGAAAGCCTACCTCATTGGACATTCCAGTTTATTGATAGCTATGATTTATGTATTATCCATTCACATTTTTCATTAATTTTCTCCAGAAGTTGGAGTTGTGTTATAATGACAAAAGCAGAGGAAATTGCTGTTAATTTATCTAGTAATGAATAGTTTTAATTGTATCTAAAATGTTTTCATACTGTCTTCCTACGTTCTTCCTTTGTTTCAGAAGTGGGTTGTGTTTTTTGTTTTTGGTGTTGTTTTTTTTTTTTTTTTTTTTTTTTTTTTTTTTTTTTTTTTTTTTTTTTTTTTTTTTTTTTTTTTTTTTTTTTTTTTTTTTTTTTTTTTTTTTTTTTTTTTTTTTTTTTTTTTTTTTTTTTTTTTTTTTAGTTTTTTGGTTCTAACTCTTACTTTTATATTAGTATGATAAATTTTAATATGTGATTTCAGACAACCAGACAGATCTCATTTACCTAACACGTAGTCATACTCTACTTTTGAGATAATACTGCTTTTTATGTAGATGTTAGAAACACTAAGGGTGGTTAGTCACTTACCAGAAGGATATTTTGCTTTACTTTGCCCAACTTTTAAGAACATGTCATCTCCACTTTTTCTGTAGTTTTCAGTGAAAGCATTTTCTTTGTCATCTTGTGGTTAACATAAATTTAAGTGACAACTTGGGTTAACATTTTTTAAAACTTTCTGTGAATACATACAAACAGTGACTTTATCAGAGTAAGTTGGATGGAAGCATTTAAGCATTGTTATGCTACCAAATTTGTGTTTTCATTCCTTTGTAGCATGTTTTGGGGACTTTTTACCACTATGCAGTCACAACTTTTAGTTACTGAATATTATACAAATACATAGTCAGCTGCTTTATAAATAAGTTTTTTAGAATTGATTCAGCTTGTATCTCCGTAACCGAGGAAATTTCCAAGGCTTCTATCCTTTTTATTATTATTTAATAACTAAGTAATAATAAATAGAAATTACCTTTTAAATATTTTGTAGGATATTAAAACTTTGTGACACTGTATGACTTTTAAATTTGTTACTTCAGTCTTGGTATTTGTATTGTTTGAAAAATAATAAAATTTATAGATGTTACGTTTTTCTTTCTTAGCTTTGTGGTATGGACCAATTTTGGGGCATTGCTTTAAGAGCACAATCTGGTGATGTCAGTCGAGCAGCTATCCAATATATTAATTCCTATTATATTAATGGTAAGTGATTTGAAATACTGCCTAATAGGTAATTTTTTATGTAAAGAATTTTTTGTTTAGTTACAATTTTATTTAGCAAAGCAAGAATATATGATTGATATACATGTCTAAACATCTGATTTTTCAGGTAAAACTGGTTTGGAGAAGGAACAAGAATTTATTAGTAAATGTATGGAGAGTCTTATGATAGCTTCTAGCAGTCTTGAGCAAGAATCACATTCAAGTCTCACTGTTATAGAGAGAGGACTCCTTATGCTGAAGACACATCTAGAAGCATTTAGGAGAAGGTAATTTTTTTTTTATATCACATGAGGATGACTTTAAGGCTTTTTTTCAGACATGTCCAAAAGTATTCTTAAAATTAAATTAGAGGTTTTTTGGGGGGGCAGGTAGCAAGTTAAAGTACCAAATTTAGCAGGTAAATTGCCAAAAATGAAGTGCTAGTATTAGAAGTAATTTTTGTTCACAGTGTGTACCAGTAAGTGGTACAATGAGCAATAAAGTTTCCTGGTAAATAGTACAGGGCTTTAAAAGTCATTAGACTCTGAGAAGATATGCATGAACGAGAATTTTAGACAGAATTTTATCACTAAGAATTACTATGATTGAAAAGGCAGAACACCACTACCAAAAAAAGTTTCACTGAAACTCACCAAGAACATCAAATAATCTCTCATAGTTGAACCAAATTGAGTTTGTTTTATTTGCTGTTTTTTTTTCTTCCTGGACTAGGAGACAGTATTTTAATTTTGAATTTCCATTTACCATGGAAACATGATCAAAAATTCTGTGTTAATGAATATCTGTATAATTAATTTAGACATACCCTGTGTAATACAGAAATAAAGCAAATTAACATTTATGAATGTATCGACTGAAGTGAAAGGTGAGTAGATAGTTTTAATTAAGAAATTCTTTGTATTAAAAATCATGAGTAAATGTAAAAGTACAAAGAAACTTGAAAATTTGTTAAAATTAATAACTTCAACTTCAGAGTTTAGTTTTATAATGAAAATAACATACAATAGAAAATTATTGATATTTATTTAAAATATTAGGAAATATTGAATAATAAAGATTTTCTAGACATTTCTCATAAATAACATGACTTCATGATTTAAAATATTTGGACACTGCAAAATTTTTTACTTTGATTATGATTGCGATTTGTGGAAATTCTACTGAAGTAATTCCATGTGTTTTTAAAGACTGTATAGGGGAACTCTATAGAGTTTTTTGCATAGAAACTTCACACTGCCAGGTAACTTGTACTACTTTAAAAAAATAAAAATAAGTAAATGTGGTGATGTATTCAAATTAATAAATCTTAAGTACTCATAAAATTTAAATATACTGTAGAAAATGAAAGTTCCTGTAGTCTTATTTCTTCCTATCAGAAACAGTTATTATTAATGATACATAAATACACGGGTGGGCAAAAGTAGGTTTGTAGTCCATATGGAAAATAATGTAATAATAAACAGTAAAAGAGTAAACTGTTTCATGTACAACTGTAAATTTACTTTTGCCCATCCCTGTATGTATATTATTCCAAAATTTTCTTTATGCTGCAGGGTATACAAACAACAAACCAAAAAGGGCCTATTGGTTTAAACCTTAGTCCTTACACAGTGCTACCAGTGTCTTAAAATAAGTACTTATTTAAAAATACATTGAGGTTCTTAGGATTCCATGGTACTTTTATAAGTTTATTGAATTTCATTTAAAAAAGCCCTTCTCAGATGTATAAATTTTTTCTAACTCATAAAAAAATTGTCTACTGATTAGACACCTTTGTATTTGTTCATGTTTTATTGTAACAGGTGGTGTTAAACAACATATATAAATCCTTATTTTATGGGTGCCTAGTAGAGAAACTGGGAAACAGAGTTGAGTATTAAAACAACTAAGAGGTAGTTTAATAATTTAGGTATTTTCATTCAAATTCTTTTGCAGGATTATTACACAGTTTCAAGTGCTTAATGTTTGGTGCTCCTAGTAATTTAAAATAGTCTAACATTTATAGAATGAAAATACAAAGTAACTATTGTTTGTATTCTTTATATTAAGAGACTAAGATAAATGTCTCTTTAAGAAAAAATTTTTTTAAAGATAAGATTTTATTCTTAAACAGTGGTTCTCAACAAGAAGCAGTCGTTCCCAGGGAACATTAGGTAACTTGTGGAAGCATTTTTGATTCTCACAGCTTACGAGAGAAAGGGGTACTATAGGAATGTAGTGGGTAGAAATCAAGGATGCTGATAAACATTCTACAGTGCATGAGATAACTCCCGCCTCTCCCCTCCCACCCTCCAAAGAAAGAATTGGCCCAAAAAGCTTGTCCAAGATTACTTTTTTAGTCAGTAATAGAAGCTGGACATTGGATTGCTTCTAGGAAATCAAGTCCGTTTCATTCCCTTTCGTACCCTCCTTCTATTCCAGAATTGCTGATTAGTGTAAGATATTGATAATTTTTTTCTTAACTGAACTCAGTTACCTTGGATCCTGTCTTTGACAACTAGAAATCACTTAGGAAATTGACATACACTTACTGTCATACTAGATGCTTGTGTCCTTTGAAATATATTAGTCTTTATAATTCATTTTGTAATTTTAGCAGTCATGAAATCAGCTCTCAAAATTCTGTTAGGTTGCTTAACATATATTTACTAGAAAAATTTCTCTCTCTGAAAAATATTTCAAATACCTTTCTTCCTCTTCTGAATGTAGGAATGACAGCTTGCCATTTCTCTTACCAGATAAGTTTGTTGTTTGAGTTCATCCTGCATCTATTACTACCACTATCCCTACCTTCCATTTAAAAAAATCGTAATAATAATGTTCTTAGTGGGATTTTTTTCCTCAGTAATTTTTCCTGAAAACCATTTTTTAGGAGTTTTAGCTATGTTTATTTATGCCTTTAAATTTGATTCAGTATTTTGAATCTAAACTGAGTGCTTGTAATTTGGGGGGGGGGGCAAGCAGTGCTATAGAGTAAATGGAATGTACTAGAATCTTTTGTGGGCTTTTTCATTTTGTAAAGTAATAAAAACTTCAGTAACATTAAAATATTTTAAAATGGTATCCTTTCTGTGTGTGGTTTTTGTTTGTTTTAGGTTTGCATATCATCTCAGACAGTGGCAAATTGAAGGCACTGGTATTAGTAGTCATTTGAAAGCACTGAGTGACAAACAGTCCCTGCCGCTAAGGGTTGTATGTCAGCCAGCTGGACTTCCCGACAAGGTAGTTACATAGTTTTAGTTTCCAAATTGATAACATTTCCCAGTTTATCTGTTCTTTTTGTATTTTTAAATTGATTGCATCTCATATTTCAGATGACTATTGAAATGTATCCTAGTGACCAGGTAGCAGATCTTAGGGCTGAAGTAACTCATTGGTATGAAAATTTACAGAAAGAACAAATAAATCAACAAGCTCAGCTTCAGGAGTTTGGTCAAAGCAGCCGAAAGGGAGAGTTTCCTGGTAAGTCCAGTAGTTCAAATTTTCATATATTTTAAGTTGTATTATAATACTAACTTCAAAACTTTATTTCTTCGAAGACTACCATGTTTGTAGCTCTCACCTACATTTCCCTACTCTTGGTATAATTCCACTTTTTTTTTTTAATTTGAATCAGGATTTTATTTCCTTTTTTTTTATGCCCCCACCCCTACCATCCCAGCCCACCTCTTCCATGCCCTTTCTTTTTGTTAAAGTATTTTTTATTGATTATGCTATTAGTTTTCCCAGTTTTTCTCCCTTTATCCCCTTCCGCCCTGCCTCCCCAACACTCCAGCATTCCACCCCACTTTAGTTCATGTCCATGGGTTGTACATATAAGTTCTTTGAGTCCTCTGTTTCCTGTACCATATTTTATCTTTCCCCATCGATTTTATGCCTACTAATTATGCTTCGTCTTCCCTGTACCTTCCCCCCTGCCCATTCCTCCATTCCCCCTCCCCACTGAAATCTCTCCTTGTGATGTACATTTCTCTGATTCTGTTCCTATTCTGGTGATTTGCTTAGTTTTTGTTTTCATTGTTTTTCTTTTCTTTTAGGTTCATTTGTTAATAGTTGTGAGTTTGTTGTCATTTTACTGTTCATATTTTTTGTCTTTTTCTTAGATAAGTCCCTTTAATATGTCATATAGTAGGGGCTTGGGGATGATGAACTCCTTTAGCTTGATCTTATCTGGGAAGCACTTCATCTGCCCTTCCATTCTAAATGAAAGCTTTGCAGGATAGAGCAATCTTGGATGTAGGTCCTTGCGTTTCATGACTTGGAATACTTCTTTCCAGCCCCTTCTTGCCTGCAAGCTTTCTTTTGAAAAATCAGCTGATAGCCTTATGGGCACTCCTTTGTCGGTAACTGTCCTTTCCTCTAGCTTCTTTTAGGATTCTCTCTTTATATTTAATCTTGGGTAACTTAATGATGATGTGCCTTAGTGTGTCCTTCTTTGGGTACAACGTCTTTGGGACTCTCTGGGCTTCCTGGGCTTCCTGGAAGTCTATTCCCTTTGCCAGGTTGGGGAGGTTCCATTTCTTGCTGCTGCTGTTCTCCTTCTGGCATGCCTATAATTCGAATATTGGAACGTTTCAGGTTGTCCCAGAGGTTTGTAAGACTCTCTTCACTTTTTTGAATTCTTGTTTCTTCATTTTGTTCTGGATGGATGTTTATTTTTTCCTTTAGTTCCAAATTGTTGCTTTGAATCCTGGTTTCCTTATTGTCACTGTTGATTCTCTGAATATTTTGCTGTATTTCACTCTGGGCATCCTTCATTTGTTTTTTCATTTTTTGACCAATCTGTGAGCATTTTGATTACCAGGGCTTTAAATTCTCCATCATATAGGTTGGTGTTCTCCTCCGTGCTTAGTTCTCTTCCTGAGTCTTTGCTCTGTTCTTTTTATTTGGGTCATATTCCTTTGTCTTGGCTCACCTGGTAAGTTGTAAGGGGGTGGGGCCTTAGGTATTGACCTGGGCAGAGCAACCCTCTTTGCTGCGCTACAGTGCTGCCTGTGGGGCAGAGGCCAGAGAGGGAACAGTGCAGCTCGCCTGTTAGTCTCTAGTGCACTTTTCAATGAATTCTCATGTGATACTGGGATTTTCTCCCACCCTAGCAATCGCCATAGTCCACAGCCACCTCTGAGTCTCAGTTTTCCCTTTAATTCAGCCCCTCCTGCACAGCCCCACCCCCAGGGTCCTCTGCTCCCACCCCCACAGTTTGCTGCCTCACCCTGTTTTTTTCTGAGTTAGCCAGCACGATAGGCCGCCATACCAGTCTGGTTGTTCTGGTTGATTTTTTCTTTAATTCCTTGGTTGTTAGAGTTCTGTGCAGTTTGATTTTCCGGCGCTTTGGGTTATTTATTGATTTTAGATTGGTTGTTATTCTGTTGGTTGTGCAAGGAAGCGAAGGATTTCTGCTTATGCCTTCATCTTGGCTGGAACTCTCCATTGATTCTTAAGCAAGAGTTAGAGTCACTTCAGGTGTTACTACTTGTAAACATTCTTTTCTCCTTCTCAAAGATTTCTACTTTGGGAGGTTATTTAATAAGCACCAAGGGATATGTTAATGAATTTGTTTCCATATATTATTTAGTGCCCTACAATTTTTTGGCTGTTTTGATATAGATGTATATTTTTTTGGAGCATATGAAAATAATGCCCTCTTAAATTTCACCTGTGCATCTCACCCCTTCCCTCTAAGTAAGTATCATATTAAGAAATTTTTCATGTGAGCCTAAAGTTATATTTGATTCCTGACTTAACTCTTTTTTTTAATTCTTTATTTTATTGATTATGCTATTACAGTTGGCCCATTTTCCCCCTTCACTCCCTTCCACCCTGCCCATCCCCTCCCACCCTCATTCCCCCCTTTAGTTCATGTCCATGTGTCGTAAGTTCTTTAGTGTCTACATGTCCCATACTATTCATACCCTCCCCCTGTCTATTTTCTACCTACTGTCTATGCTAATTATTTTCTATATCTTTTCCCCCTCCTTCCTCCTCCTACTTCCCTGTTCCTAACCCTCCATTTAACCCTCCATTTTTTTACTGTTCATATTTTTAATCTTCTTCTTAGGTAAGTCCCTTTAACATTTCATATAATAAGGGCTTGGTGAGGATGAACTCTTTTAACTTGGCCTTGTCTGAGAAGCACTTTATCTGTCCTTCCATTCTAAATGAAAGCTTTGCTGGATAGAGCAATCTGGGATGTAGGTCCTTGCCTTTCATGATTTGGAATACTTCTTGCCAGCCCCTTCTTGCCTGTAAGGTCTCTTTTGAGAAATCAGCTGACAGTCTGATGGGAACTCCTTTGTATGTTACTGTCTCCTTGTCTCTTGCTGCTTCTAGGATTCTCTCCTTAATTTTTACCTTGGCTAATGTAATTATGATGTGCCTTGGCGTGTTCCTCCTTGGGTCCAACTTCTTTGGGACTCTCTGAGCTTCCTGGACTTCCTGGAAGTCTATTTCCCTTGCCAGATTGAGGAAGTTTTCCTTTAATATCTGTTTAAATAAGTTCTCAATTTGTTGCTTTTCCTCTTCCCCTTCTGGTACCCCTATAATTCGGATGTTGAAACGTTTAAAGGTGTCCTGGAGGTCCCTAAGCCTCTCCTCAGTTTTTTGAATTCTTGTTTCTTCATTCTTTTCTGTTTCGTTGTTTCTTTCTTCCTTCTGATCCATTCTATTGTTCTGAGTCTCAGTTTCCTTTTCATCACTATTGGGTCCCTGTGCATTTTCCTTCATTTCTCTTATTGTAGCCTGCATTTGTTCATCTAATTTATGTCCAAAGTCAACCAATTCTGTGAGCTTCCTGATCACCAGTGCTTTGAACTGTGCATCTGATAGTTCGGCTATCTCTTGATCACTTAAAAAAATTGGTTCTGGGGCTTTCAAATCTGTTTGAGCAATCTTTTTGTTTTCCTTTGGTTTGGTTGCGGCTGCTTCGTAAGGACGGCGGAGCCTTAGATGTTCACCAGGGCGGGGCACCCCAGTCACTGTGTTGTGACATTGTATGTGGGGGCGGGGTCTGAGAGGGAACAATGGTGCCTGCTCCCCTCTCTAGGACTTCAGTCCCCTCTACTGCCTCCCACAAGCAAATTGGGCCCTTCTGGTGCTGCCTCCCAGGCGGTGGGCTTGTGCACTTTCTTGGACTCTGTGGGCTTCCCTGAGAAGTCTCCTGTGTGGCTGAGAGAGTCTCCCAGCCTCAGCTCCCAGGCGGGGCTCTTAAGCTTTGAAACCGGGTAGCGCTGCCCATTTTCGCTTAGTTTGCACACAAATGTGTGGCTGCGGACAGCTAGCTGCCTTGAGCCCCTCACTTGGTCTGCTAGTCACCTCCCGCGCCCAGGGTCCGCCACCGGTCCGTCCGCTGCCGTCTGTGCCCTGCGCGCCCGCGCCTGCCAGCCAGTGTTTCTTCCTGCTGGGCCCCCTTGACCCCTCTCTGCAGGTCTCCGACTCCGCCGCTCCTTACCGGTCTGGATGTACTGGAGCCCGACTTCTGTTCAGTTAATTTCTCTCTGTTCTGGTTGTTTCTTGTTTCTCAATTTTTGTTGTCTTTAGTTTTGGTTGCGCGAGGAGGCACAATGCGACTGCCTATGCCTCTATCTTGGCCGGAATTCTAATTCCTGACTTAACTCTTAAGACTAGTACATTTTTAGTGTCTTCCTATAATACATAAAATATGAGCTAATCAGAGGAACATCTATTAGAGCTGTTATTTTTTGTTGTAATTTAAACATCTGAAATTATAACAGGCTAAATAGATATTCAGTGGAAAAATCTTAAAGTTTTAAAAGTGTGTTTTTAGGACGCAGAGTAATTCTTTGGCATCTTTCAGTAAAGAGTCAGTGTCACTACAGCATCCTTAAGGTGGAACCATGTGTATCTTCTAAAGTAGCAGATCTTCTAAGTGTTGCTCTTGAATAATTTACAGATATTCTTGATAGAAAAGAATAGGTGTTGAAAAGTTTTCCTTCTACCCGAACCTTTAAACCACCCATTTCTCTTCTTGTGAAGCAAATGTTGTTGTTGATTTCTTACATATCCTTCAAAAGATACCAAGAAGTATATTCACACAGACACACCCCCCTTTAAAACACAAATGTAGCATTCTATTTATACTTCTCTACCCTTTCCTTATAGTGCTTAACCTTTATAAAGAACATTCCATATTAGTGCATATAGAAAGTTATCTCATTCTTTTTAAAGATCTGCCTAATGTATAATAAGGTGGAACCATGATTTATTTTATATATTCTCTATTCATGGACATATAGGTTGTTTCCACTGTTTTTGTTATTACAAACAATGCTATCTAACAAATTGGCTAAAAACTTAGTTATGGAATTTTCAGGTCAAATTCTATCTGCTTTGGTTACATTTAAATGAACATAAAAAGAATGTGAAATTAGTAATAGTAAAATGAAAACCACCCATGTTTCTACCACACATATTAAGAACTAGAACATTATTAGAAACTACTTCTGTGTCCCTTCCTAATGTCATCCTTTCCATTTCCCCTTGATACAATCTTGGTTTTTGGTTTACTATTCTTTTAGTGTTGCTTATAGTTTTACCTCTAGTGTATATTCCTAAACAGTGTATTTAGTTCTCTAAAACAGATAAGCAAGCACAAACTTGATGGATTAATGAAAAGGGAAGTGTGGCTCTTAATAGATGAAGGAGCACAGAAGAGAATGCTCCTACACCACATCACAATAAATCAGATGATAGATATAAACTTATATCTAGTTTAAGATTTGTCTTTTTAGGGTTTTGCTACCTACTTGAATAAGTGGATATATCTAACATGTCTCTGTACAAAATATTGTAGAGATGCCAGGTAATTTATTTTATAGTATCTCCTACCTAAAATCATAATGGAATTATTTCAAATTTGATGAAATTTACCCTGAATAATAAATAATCAAAGCAGTGTATATAGTTCTAAGAGGAAAATCCAACGGGATTTAATGATTAATTTTAATACCAGCTATTAAACATTTTAAAACCACAGTGGTACCTTGGTACTTGTTAATTTATTCCAGTACTTGTGACAATTTTTCTCTTGTGGGGTGGTTTTGTGACTCATTCTAGTTCTAGCAAGTGTGACGAGTCCCAAGCAAGTGCTAAGTGCTGAAACATTTTTTTCTCTTCAAAATGTGATGAGTATGTGATTTGATGAGTTCTGAGGTCAACAAGTACCAAGGTATGACTATATTACAATAATATGATTTTGAGGAAGAACTGTTAAGTGAACAACAGATAACAAAAAATAGTCTTTTATTAATATGTGACATTCAATTTGGGGTCAGAAAGAAAAATCTCCTCTCTCTCTAATACTCAGGATAGATTTAAAGTGTTTTTATACACACAAAGTAAACTATAGGAAAATCCTAAAGAAATAGGATTAAATATCAAACCATTGAGAGAGCCAAGATTTCTAGGCTTAGAAATAATGAAGGAAATTATCATACATTTCACTATATAACCGTTACTCAATTTTGCTGCACAACAATTGTACTTGAGGAAAATTGCCAAAATTAATCTGGAGGAACCCATTTTTCTTCTATGTGTTTGAAATATTTTTGGATAGAATTTTCTTGTTTGTATAAAGGGAGACAGGTAATTTAAAATGTTATATGTCATTATGCAAAGCAGTAGTCCTATTTCATTCATTCCATACAATAGCTGTTTAGTGCTCAGTGGAGTTTTTCTACATTAAGTTAGTAAGATTTAACTATTAAGTTTCATTTAATTATTCAGATATTTCAACATTTTTACCTAATTTTCCTAGTTTTTTTTTCTTTATTTTTTTTTTAATTTTTATTTTTTGTTGTGTTTTTGTGGTGACTTTTTTTAAAGATCTTATTTATTTATTTTTAGAGCGGGAAGGGAGGGAGAAAGAGAGAGAGAGAGAGAGAAACATCAATGTGTGGTTGCTGGGGGCCGTGGCCTGCAACCCAGGCCTGTGCCCTGGCTGGGAATCGTTTTTGTTTTTTTTTTTTCTTTATTTTTAAAAAAGTTTTTATTTTTCAATTATAGTTGACATTTACTATTACATATTACTTGCTGGTGTAAAACCCAGTGATTAGACGTTATATAATTTACTAAATGATCACCCTGATTAATCACCTCCCATTCTGACACCATACATAGTTATTGCAATATTAGCGACTATATTCCCAGTGCTATACTTCTTAAATCCTTCAACTTTTTTATTCAGTCCACCATCCCATCTGGCATTGGTAAAAATGTTCTCTGTATCTATGAGTCTGTTTCTGTTCTGCTCATTTGTTTATTTTTTAGATCTCTTTTATCTAATGTTAAGTATTGCTACCTCAGCTTTTGTTTGTTTCAGTTTTCACGAGTATCTTTTTCCCTCCCTTTACTTTCAGTCTGTGTGTCCTTTGATCTGAAGTACGGCTCTTGTGGACAGCATATGTAAAGGTCCTGTTTTGTTGTTCATTCAGCCTTTAGCCTCCATATGTCTTTGATTCTAGCTTTTAATCCATTTGCATTTTTTATATTTATTGCTATTTTATATATATAAATATGGCCTGCAACCTAGGCATGTGCCCAGACTGGGAATCAAACCAGTGACCCTTTGGTTCGCAGGCCCGTGCTCAGTCCATTGAGCTACACCAACCAGGGCTATTATTTATATTTTTTATTGTTCTTTTCCTTCTTAAAGAATACCCATTAACATTTTTTATATTACTGGTTTGGTTTGGAATAAACTCTTTTAGATTTTTCTTTTCTGGGAAGCTCTTTATCTGTCCTTCAATTCTAAATGATAGCCTTGCTGGGTAGAGTAATCTTGGTTGTAGGTCCTTGCTTTTCATCACTTTGTATATTTCTTGCCACTCCTTTCTGTCCTTCAGAGTCTCTGTTGAGAAATTAGCTGACAGTTTTATGGGATCTCCCTTGTAAGTAGCAAACTGCTTTTCTCTTGCTGCTTTTAAGATGTTCTCTTTGTCTTTAATTTTTTGCCTTTTAATTATGGTGTTTCTTGGTGTGGGCCTCATTGGGTTCACCTTGTTTGGGACTCTGTGCATCCTAGACTTACAGATCTATTTCCTTTACCAGGTTAGGGAAGTTTTCCATCATTCTTTATTCACATAGGTTACTAATGCCTTGCTGGCTCTATTCTCATTCTGGCACCCCCATGATATGAATGTTAGTACACTTGAAATCCTAGAGACTCCTTATACTATATTCATTTTTTTTTGTATTTTTTTCTTTTTACTGTTCTTATTGAGTGTTTTCTGCTTCTTTATCTTCCAAATCTCTGATTTGATCCTCTGCTTTAGCTACTGCAGTGCTGATTCCCCGTAGTATATTCATTTCAGTTAGTATATTCATTTCTGACTGGTTCTTTTTATGTATTCTAGTTCCAGTTTTTGTTTCTCGTCTCTTCGTTCTCTAAGTGCATCACTCTTTAAGTTCATTGAGCATCCTACAACTAGTGTTTTAAACCTGCATGTAGTAGATTGCTTGTCTTTATTTTTTTCCCCTGGAGTTGTATTCTGTTCTTTCATTTGGAGCGCATGTTTTTTAAAGATTCTATTTATTTATTTTTAGAGAGAAGGCAAGGGAGAGAGAAACGTTGACATATAAGAGAAACATTGATTGGTTGCTTTTCACATGTCCCCAACCAGGGACCCACAACCAAGGCACGTTCTGTGACCAGGAATCAAACAAGCGACCTTTTGGTTCACTGGATGATGCCTAGCCCAATTAGGCCTGGGGCACATTTCTTTGTCTCCTCATTTTGGCAGCCTCCCTATGTTTGTTTCTGTCTATTAAGTAGAACTGCTACATCTCCTGGGCTTGGGTGAGTTGTCTTATGTAGTAGGTATCCTGTAGGGTCCAGTGGCACAGCTGCTCAATCACATGATTTGGGCTCTCCAGGTACACTCCTGGGTGGGCTGTGTACACTTTTCTGTTGTAGATGAATCCTGAAGACTGTTGGCACCTCAATGGGAGTGATTTACCCTAAGGCCAATCAACTGCAAGGACTGGCTGAGACCACTGTGGAAGATCAGCTGGCTGTGCAAGGGCCAACCCCACAGAGTAGAACTTAGTTCATCAAGGCCCTGGTGCCTGCTGAGTCCACCTTTCTGTTTGTGTCCCACATGGAGAAGTTTTGGTGGTCCTTCGACATAGTCTGAGGCTGTCCACCAGGCACGCTGGCTTTGGGGCCTCCTGGGAGGTGCAGGCTAAGGGTAGCCTCCACATGAGTCCTGCCTGGGACCACCCAAATGAACTAAGCAATCTACAGATGGCAGCCACTTGTGCTGAGCTTGGAGATGCCCAGGAAAGACCAACCTGCGAACCAAGGCCTGCTGTAGCTACTGCTGCTTCTGGGGCCACTTAGCCAGAGGTATAGTCATGCTGATACCAGATACTGCTTGCTTCAGAGATTTTAGAGAAGTCTGAAGCATTAGCCAGTAGGGACCTTTTATATGTTAAAGCTACTCAAACAGCTTTGTGGGCCCCAAAGTTTTGTGGGGCAAATCACCAGGGCAGGGGGAACTGTGTTAGCCAGGTAGATGTAGAGTCAGATATAGTACCTTACTGCCAGCTCTGTTGGGGGAGGGTCAGAAAAGGAACAATGGCCTCTGTCAGCACTTGAGTCTGTGAGAAAGCTGCCCCTCCAACTCTTGCCTTGACACAGGACAGTTCAGTTTCTCATATGTCCCTGGTGCCTTTCAAGCTGCTGCCCAGAACCAAATCTTAGAGTGAGTCCAAGTAACTCCATGCACAGGGTGTTCAAAGAGGAATGCCTAGGACTCCAGAAGCCTTCCCTCTCACTCAGCCACAATCCCTGCTGGCTTTTACAACTTGAACTTACGGGGACCTCTTTTCCTGACACTAGAACCCTGGGCTGTGGGTCCTGGGTTGGGTCTGAGACCCCTTCTTCAGGGGAGTGCCTCTGCAGCTGAGATAACCCTCACGATTTTTATCCACTACACGCAGGTGTGGAACCAAGCTGTTCTGAGTCTCTGCCTCTTCTATCAGTCTCTGTGGCTTTTTTATATCCTTAGTTGTAAGGCTTATATTTAGCAGGATTTTAGGTGGTTCTGAATGGTAGTTGTTTTATAGATTATTTATAATTTTGATGTGGTTTTGTGAGGATTCGTATACTTCCTTTACCTACGCTGCCATCTTTACTAGAACTTTTTAATTTTCCTATTCTGTCAAGCATTTCCTTTTTTGAAAAATTAATGGGTTAAATAATAATTTGAATGCTGCTGTGTTCTCAGAATGGGGAGTACATGCTCAGAAAATTTACACCTCACACACTATTTCTTAGTAAGTTACTTGAGATTATTCTGGAGCAAAATGATACACGAATGAGAAAAAAGAGGAACATTCTAGAGACATAGTGAGAGGATGTCCTAGCTTAAAAGCTGAGCAACAGTCAGAGAATAATTGTCCTTATGGAACAGCAGAATGGATGGCTCTGAAGGAAGATCTCTGGGAAGGAAAAGTCCATAATTACTTTATTAAAAAAACATTTTTAAAAAGGATGCAATAAATATAACCCTGGCTAGTGTGGCTCAGTGGATTGAGGGTCAGCCTGTGAACCTAAAGGTTGCTGGTTCAATTCCCAGTCAGGGCACATGGCTGGGTTGCAGGCTGGGACCTCGGCTGAGGGTGTGTGAGAGGCAACTGATTGATGTGTCTCCTGCACATGGATGCTTCTCTCTCTTTCTACCTCCCTTCCCCTCTCTCTAAAAAAAATAAATAAATAAAATCTTTTAAAAGAGGATATAATAAAGACATATAATGCAAGAAAACAAAATGCCATCAGAAACAAAAACTAAAAGCCAAATATTAAAAATCTGACTACCATATGATTTCACTCATATGTGGAATCTAATGAACAAACTGAACTAACAATCAAAATAGAGACAGACTGAGATAGAGAAAAGACTGACAGCTGTCAGAGGGTGAGCTGGTGGAGGGATCAAGCAAAAAGGAAAAAGGACTCATGGACATGGAGAACAGTGTGGTGATTGCAGTGGGGAGGGGGTATAAGGGGGATAAATGGCAATGGAAAAAATACAATAAAATTCATGGATTAAACAGTACTTGAATACCTGCTATATTCTTGTGCTGGGGAATACATCTGTGAACATAAACTCTCTGCCTTTTGGAACTGGATTTTTTTTAAATGGAGGAAGTATATAAATATATCATGTTAGATCCTATTAAGTGGTTTAAAGAAAGATAAAACAGAGTGTAAGGGATTAATAGTGAATTGAAGCTCTTTAGATTGAGTGGTTAGGCAGCAGGCCTTTTGAGCTTACATTTGATAGACCTGGAGGAGGTGAGGGAATGAGCTGTTTGAATTCCTGTGTGGAGGATCATTTTAGGCTTTCAGATGGAAACAGTTTTGGTGTTTTCAAAAAATAGGGAGGTTGGGTGTCTAAAACATACGTAGGTAGGGATGATGGTGGGAAATGAAGCTGAAGGTACAGGCAGCAAAGAGGACCTTATGGTTTTTAGAAATAAACTACCTCAATCTGAGTTAATTGTATTTACCATAATCTAGGATGTTGTAACTGATGTTTTTATGTCAGAGCTTTTTTGTTTGTTTAATTTTTTTCTGCATTATAGTTTGTTTTACTTTGTTTTGGTGCATAATAACAGGGAAGAGAAAATTTGATCATTGTAAATACTTGCTGGTTAATTGTTTAACTAGCATTAATGTATTAATGAATCTGAATCAGCTGCATGTATCATGTGGGAAAATGGTTTAGGTTTCCAGAAAGCTCCATAATGTTTTTTACTTGTATAATTTTTCATATTGTTAAGATGGCAGGAATTGATCTAGTTAAAATGATGTTAGTAAAAGAGAATTTTCATGTAGGTTTTCCTGTCTAATGCTAACTTCTGACAACAGAAAATTCAGGAAGCATGCTTAGTAACTCTCTCCACTTTGCTCAATAATTATATTTAAGCTGAATGTTCAGTGAAATTAATTACTATAACCATATTTTCATGTTAGCAAAGAAGTTAACTCTTCAAAAATTTTTTACTTATGTTCTCTCCTATTTTTAAGGAGGCCTTATGGGACCTGTCAGGATGATTTCATCTGGACATGAGTTAACAACAGATTATGATGAAAAAGCACTGCATGAGCTTGGTTTTAAAGATATGCAGGTACACATAAGTGCGATTTGAGTTTTACTAATCTGTTGACTGTTACAATCTATGGGGGACATTTGAAGGTACAGTTTAAAAACTGTTCTTATTGCTTTTGTTATATTAAAATCTTAAATGGAGTTATTTTATACTTCAGAGATTTATTAAGCCAAACTTAGTATGTATAATTTGTTTTTTTTCCTATTGCTTATGTTTTTACAGATGGTTTTTGTATCTTTGGGTGCACCGAGGAGAGAACGGAAAGGGGAAGGTGTTCAGTTGCCAGCATCTTGCCTACCACCCCCTCAGAAAGACAACATTCCAATGCTTTTGCTTTTACAAGAACCTCATTTAACTACTCTTTTTGATTTATTAGAGATGCTTGCATCATTTAAACCACCCTCAGGAAAAGTGACAGTGGAAGATAGTGAGGTGACTGTATAATTTTATTTTTACAAAGTTTTATCTTTGTGCAGAGTGGGAAGAAACTTTGTTATTAATCTCTTAAGAGCAGTAAAACCCAGGAAACCATTTAGTTATTTATTAGCTACTTCAGTGTATGATATGACTTAGGCATACTGTTTAAAGTATTGTTTTACGAAGATCACAATAAGCACAGTTTCAACCTTCATTGAATCTCATGGGGAAGACAGATCATTGACATGCTGAACAGATAAGTAGGTTCAATTAAAGTAAGAGTTTAGGTAGAGATAGGCACTAAGACTGAAATATGACATGCCATTATTAGGGTGTGGTGATAGAGATCCATTTATATATTATTTGGTCAAAGAAGATTTCTCTAAGGAAGAGTAGATGTAATCTTGAGGTAGAAGGAGGAAAAGGAGCCAGCTAAATGAAGAGAATGAGGAATGATTTGGGTAGAGTAATTTGATTCCTGAAGCCCTTGATATGAGAAGGATTTAGATAGGTCTAGGAATTTTAGAGAGCTAGTTTGTAGAATGTGGAGGATGATGGGAGAGTAGAATGAGACTGTAAGTCATTTTCATTTTATTCGGAGTAAAGTGGACGGCATTAAAATATCTTAACACATTGCATACCACATGGAAATCTCTAAGACATACTCCAGGGACTGCGCGTTTTGGGGCAAACTCCACATTATTTAAATCATTGTAACTCCAGATCATAATGCACTTTAGGTGTTGTTTTTCAATAATTGTAACATTTTTATTTACAAAAACAGTCAAACAACTAATTAAACAATTAAAGTTCCTAGTACTTTTTTAACATATGGTACTGCGTAAAACATTTTCCTCTATGAAGAGGGACCAAACAAAATTTACCTAATTATCTAGATTCGTTCCTTTTTCCATGGGTGGCACAAACTCTGCAGGCTCTCGTACAAAATTTTTTCTTTCCACTCGCTGGAATACATGTAGGTTCATGCTGCTTCATATCACCTGACAACCTTTTGGATGGATCTTTACGAGGTGCTCTCCTTGCACCCCCAGGGGAAGGGCTGGACAGATTTGTCTCTGGTTCTGTAGAGCCTTCATTATTGTCATCCGTTACCCAGTCTCTCACCACTGATAGCAGAAACTTCTTCATTTCCTCTTGGCCTTTGTTTTTTTTTTTTTTTTTTTTAGAGAGGGAAGGGAGGGGGAGAGAGAGAGAGAAACATCAATGTGCAGTTGCTGGGGATCATGGCCTGCAAACCAGGCATGTGCCCTGAGGCCTTTGTTGATAGTTTCTATTTCCTTTTTCATGTTGATATAGTTTGCAGTGAACTCATTGTAGCTTCCCTGTAGTTTCTGGTAGCTCATTGTGAGCTCATTGAGCTTCCCGACAATCATTGCTTTGAACTCAGTATCTGATAGTTGAGTTGCCTCTATTTCATTTAGTATTCTTTCTGAGGCTTCCTCCTTTCCTTTCATTTGGGAGTTGTTTTTTTGTCTTCCTATTGTTTGTGAGACTCTTCTGATAGCAGAAACTGTTTATATTTCATTTTTGCTTGTGGATTGAGGTGTGTGAAACACTAGAAAACTCTTGAGTGGTCCTTAACAGATGGCGCGCGAAACAGGAGAAAACTCGTGAGCGGTCCTTAAATTGTTAAGCAGAGAGAAAGAGAGAGACATTTGTTCCTTGATTTTTGTTTAAATGTAATAGATTTGTTTCGCAAGAAGAGGAAAAAGGTGTAAGGAACCTAAAGCACTAATCCAAGGAAATGTTGACAGTGCCCCAAATAGAATGGTGGGAGTGGACATAAATTAAATGGACAGCAGGTCCCAACAGCATAACTTGGTGGTAGATTGACTTAAGATTGGGCATAGACTTGGGTTCAGGAAGAAGTAAAATCGAGAAGGAAAATGCAGGTTTCTGGCTTGAGTAACTAGGTGGATTCCATTTGAGATGAAAAATGGATGCCTGTGGGACATCAAGTGAGGATGTCAAGTAAGCAATTGGATTATATGACTTTGGAGTTCAGAGAAGAGTTTTGGTTTAGAGAAGTAATTTTGTGGCTTTTCAGTATAAAGTTGGTATTTAAAGTAAGTAGTGTGGCCATGACCCATGTGGCTCAGTTGATTGGCCATTGTCCCACTAAGCAAAAGGTTGCCGGTTTGATTCCAGGTCAGGACACATGCCTATTGTGGGTTTGGTCCCTGGTTTAGGTGCATACAAGATGCAGCTAGTTGATGTTTCTTTCTTGCATCAATGTTTCTCTCTTTCTCTGTCCCATCTTCTCTAAAAATAATAAATCAGATTTTTTGAAAAGTCATAGTGTATATGAGATCACCTAAAGCAATCATTTTCAGTCTACTGACTTTGTTTTCTTAATGCCTTTAAATGGACTTACTCTAGGTATTGTTCATTGATGTTCTTCATCCAGTGAATCATTATTTTGAGGTTGAGTGGCAGTTAGTTAATAATGGTGCTTTTATGGCTTGCTTTTGATGGCTATTGTTCATTCTTTCTTTCCCAGGAATGTTAAATGATTTCTTTTTATGTTTTCAAAATGTGTTTGATCATGGATGCAGTGGTTGCCACTGAGTCCTGTGTTCACGATAGTGTGGTTTCTTTTGTAGTGGCATATTTTTAAATTCCTAAGAAATCGCCCTTTTGTTTAAGCAGAATAATTAATACTAGATGCCCATGAATCTCTCATTTCTTCACCTTTTTTATTTTATACCATAAATACTTAATTACCTTTTACTTTATGTCAACATTGTATTGGCAATTTAAAAGAGAGAAAGATAATTACAAGAATTACCCAGTGTTCCAAGATGGGGCTAGTGTTCTATACAGTATGTTATGGGAACATAAGGGAGAGGAAAAGAACTGGGGGAAGGACTTTCAAAAGGGATGTCATTAACATTGTATTCAGCTGCCGATGAGAGTGAAAAGGAACATTACAGATTCACATGAAAGTGAATGGCATGTTTGAAAAACTTGGGAGTGTGAATATAATATAATACAAATATAAGGACAGAAAGGGAAATTGTAAGCAATACCACAAAGGAACACTATGAGTTTTTTATTCTTTGTAAAATGAATTGCCATTGTCATGGAAGGTTTTATAGCAAAAAAAGTGAGATCATTTTCTGGGCTCTAGAAGCAAAGTTTAGGTGTGAGTGTGGGGAATGTATTAGAGAAAACAAAGACTGGAAATGGAGGACCAGTTATTAGACCACTGGAATAGTCCATGTGAAACCTGAACCAGAAGGGAAACATTTATATATTTTTTTAGCAGATATTTCTTTGAACTTTCTGGTATGTCATTGTTGATATGGAGTTTATTTGTTGTAAGACTGATTTGGCCTGGAATATAAAAATAAAGGATCTTCACTCATATTGTAGGGCCTTTCAGTCATAACATAGAACATAGTCATATACAGATGGGAGAATTTTTTTTTTTAAGATTTTATTTATTTATTTTTGGAGAGGGAAGGGAGGGATGGAGAGAGAGAGAGAGAAACATCAATGTGCGGTTGCTGGGGGCCACAGCCTGCAACCTAGGCATGTACCCTGACTGGGAATCGAACCTGCGATGCCTGGTTCGCAGCCCGTGCTCAATCCACTGAGCTACACCAGCCAGGGTCAGATGGGAGAATTTTTTCTTCAAATCATTTTTTTTGTTTGTTTGCAGAGTTCAGTCTTTTTTTAAACTGGGTATTTACAAAGAAATGAATTCTATTTTGCTGAAGAACTTTTAGTGCCATTTTTCTGAACTAAAGCAAAATTATTACTTGGGTTGCTTCTCTTTCTTCATTACAATTGCGAAAAACAAAGTTTACCTTGAAACTCCATCACTAGCATTCCTTTGTTTTCAAAGGATACGAGCTTTATACCATTATACAAAAAGAACCAAACTGCTTTTTATAGATGCATAGAGGATTCCTTTGTCATTTCTTAGATTTTATTATACCCCCCAAAATTGTGACAGCTGCAGCAGTAGAATAATAATATACAGATTCATATTCTGTGGAAAATTTGAAAACTGAAAATAAGCTTTTGCTGCTTATTTAACTCTTGGGGTTATGCATTCATTAAAAGTAAAAAAAAGTAAAGAAATTGCCCATTTCTTACATACTTCCTGAAACTTTCCTTAGCTTATCTATTATCTCAGCACTTTACAGAGTCCAGATTTGACCCATTTCCCACTTAGGGAAAAAAAAAAAGTGCAGCTTGCTGTATCTATTAAAATTGGAATGCTATAAACAGAATGATCATTTGTTTCCAAAGTCTATCAATATAATAGAGCAGTGCGAAAATACTACTAATAAAAATGAGATATTTTGTGAGTAAGGTTAGGACTGTAATCCACAAGTTATCTTGGGGTAAAAGCTGCAACCACAAGTGCTTGTGGCAAATGGGAAATGGGTTAACAAATGATAATGGAAATAAGTAGAAAAATTTCTGCTTTCATCTAAATCACTGCTCATCTGAGAGAGTGGAAAATAAAGTATTGATAGGCAATAGGAAAAGAGGAACAGGTGTACTCTTTTCCCAAATATAAGGTTAAGGATTTAATTCGCAAAATCTGTGTTGTTCTTAGAATAGTAGCCTGCAAATACATAATAGGAAAAGGATAACAGTCCTATTGGCATTTACTTGACTGTCTTTATGAACAGACATTTTTGCTTTTATTTGGAAAGTTTCCTGAGGAAAGGAACCAGAATTATACATAACTTTTCTTCCCAGAAAAGTGTTCAGTACCAAGTCAAAAGGCCACAACTTTGACGTAACTCTTAATTTATTGAATAAATATATTTACCACGTAAGGGATAGTTTATTTCTCACTGTTAAATTAAGACTATAAAATATTAACAAACTTGATAATTAGTGATTTTATGCAAAAAAGTTTAACTTCAGTTTAGGGTTTTGTTTTTTACTGATCTGTCTTGACAAGTAGTTGTTCTTATTTATGTAGAGCCTAAGATGTGAAGAACTTCATCTTCATGCAGAAAACCTCTCTAGACGTGTATGGGAACTACTGATGCTTCTTCCTACATGTCCTAACATGTTGATGGCATTCCAGAATATCTCAGATGAACAGGTAAGCCCACAGAATCTTTATTTTCCTGGAGGATGGTACCAATTTATATTCCCACTGGCATGTATGATATTGCTTTTTGACCTGTCTCTTCAGTAAAATTTATTTAATTGTTAAAAAGTACCAGTTCATTTTAATGTTTGTTTATTTAAATATTAGCGTGGTTGAATAATGTAGGCTAAATATATGGCAAGGATGTTTGCTAAAATTATCTTTAGAAAATATGGATTTGCCTTTATTTTTTTAAAAATATTTTATTTTTTGAGAGAGAAGAGGGGAAGGAGGGAGAGAAACATCAATGTGTGGTTGCCTCTCATGCGTCCCCTACTGGGGACCTGGACCACAACCCAGGCATGTGCCCTGACTGGGAATCGAACCAGCTACCCTTTGGTTTGCAGGCTGGCGCTCAATCCACTGAGCCACACCAGCCATGGTTGGATTTGCCTTTAAATTAGTGCTTTTTCATATTACTATATGTTCTAACTATTGCTTAGTTTTTGACAACAAAAATGTTTAGAGAAGATGCACTATGATTTAATAACATATA
Source organism: Tonatia bakeri (assembly GCA_004024845.1). Classification (NCBI taxonomy): domain Eukaryota; kingdom Metazoa; phylum Chordata; class Mammalia; order Chiroptera; family Phyllostomidae; genus Tonatia; species Tonatia bakeri. The sequence continues at coordinate 139,537 of PVIA01002038.1, read as the reverse complement.
TCAGTGCTTGTTTTGAATGTTTATACAAGTCAGCTGATACAATTAGGTGGAAAAAATGAGGCTAAGAAATCTAGTGTGTATTTGTTCATTTCCCATAGGGGCATGACCTCACATGTGTTAGATATCTTTACATTAAAGACATCTCTTAAAATTAGAGATTACACTTAAAAGCAATATAATAACGGGTTAATTTTTGAAGATACCAATAGAGTACCTATAGGATGAATGAAAAAATAATGTCTTAATGTTATGCTAATGGTATCTGTAATTTGGGACTTTGTCTTGTCATATGATTTCAGAAGGTCATATATCTCCTGAATGACTTAAAAGTGAACACGGTGGTCCTAGAAAATGGTTCATGACTCAGAGTAGTTCTAATAATAATATTGTCAAAGATGCACATTGAGTGTGAATAACAGTTTCTTAGGTTGAGAGTATAAAATAATATATTTAAATATATGTATTTGCATATGACTTAAATTTGTTGGTATAACTTATTGGCATTAAATATAGACTTTACCATGTTCTTAAAAGTTCAACTAGGCTGCAGCATTTTTTTTTATTGGTCAGATGGTAAATTGATGTAACTGTTATGAAGGTTAACAGGATAAAATTTTTTTAAATATATTTTGCTGATTGTGCTATTACAGTTGTCCCATTTTTTTCTCCCCTTTATTCTCTTCTGCCCTATTACTTCCCCCTTAGTTCATGTCCATGGGTCTTACATATACGTTTTTTGGCTTCTCCATTTCCCATACTATTCTTAATCTCCCACTCTATTTTGTACCCACCATTTATGCTTCTTATTCCCTATATCTTCTCTCCCATTTTCCTCGCTCTCCCTTCCCCACTGAAGACCCTCTATGTGATCTTCATTTCTGTGATTCTATTCCTGTTCTAGTTGTTTGTTTAGTTTGTTTTGTTGTTTTGTTTTGTTTTTTTTAGGTTCAGTTGTTGATTATTGTGAATTTGTTGTCATTTTACTGTTCATAGTTGTCATCTTCTTTTTCTTAGATAAGTCCCTTTCACATTTCATATAGTAAGGGCTTGGTGATGACGAACTCCTTTAACTTGACCTTATCTGGGAAGCACTTCATCTGCCCTTCCATTCTAAATGTTAGCTTAGCTGGATAGAGTAATCTTGGATGTAGATCCTTGCTTTTCATAACTTGGAATACTTCTTTCCAGCCCCTTCTTGCCTGTAAAATTTCTTTTGAGAAATCAGCTGATGGTCTTACGGGAACTCCTTTGTAGGTAACTGTCTCCTTTTCTCTTGCTGCTTTTAAGATTCTCTCCTTATCTTTAATCTTGACTAATGTAATTATGATGTGCTTTGGTGTGTGCTTCCTTGGGTCCAACTTGTTTAGGACTCTCTGAGCTTCCTGGACTTCCTGGAAGTCTTTTTCCTTTGCCAGATTGAGGAAGTTCTCCTCCTTGTTTTTTCAAGTAATTTTTCAATTTCTTGTTCTTCTCCTTCTGGCACCACTATGATTCGGATGTTGGAACGTTTAAAGTTGTCCCAGAAGTTCTTAAGCCTCTCCTCATTCTTTTGAATTCTTGTTTCTTCATTCTTTTCTTGTTGAATGTTTATTTCTTCCTTCTGCTCCAAATCATTCATTTGAGTTCCAGTTTCCTTCTTGTCACTGTTGATTCCCTGTATACTTTCCTTTATTCCATTTTTCATAGCCTTCACTTCTTCCTCTAGTTTTTGACCATGCTCAACCATTTCTGTGAGCATCCTGATTACCAGTGTTTTGAACTCCACATCTAATGGGTTGGCTATCTCTACATTGCTTAGTTGTATTTTTTCTGGAGCTTTGATCTGTTCTTTCATTTGGGCCATTTTTTTGGGGGGGGGGCGTCTTGGAGCACCTGTTACTTAGTAAGGGGTGGAGCCTTAGGTATTCTCCAGGACAGGACAACCCACATTGCTGCATTGTGGTGCTGTATGTGGGGGAGGAACAGTGCCATTTATTCAGCTCTCAGCTGGCTTTCAGTCACTTCCCTTGCTACCCCCAAGCAAATTGGGCCCTTCTGGTGCTGAATACCAGGTAGGTGGATTAGTGTATGTTCTAGGACTCTGTGGGTCTCTCCAACAAACACTCTTGTGAGGCTGGGAGTTTCTCCCACTGCCACAATCCCTACAGGTTTTTATGGTCAGAGATTTTGAGGCTTTAGTTTTCTGTGCTGGAACCCTGGGTTCCACGGACTGTCTTGCTCCCCAATATTTCTTCCCGGTTTATCCACTCGCAAATGTGGTACCACCTGGTCCAGCCACTGCCACCTCGCTCGTCCAGTACTCTAGCCACTGCCCTGCTATGTGTCCTCTCCTTCCTGGCTACCCGTCCCTGCCCCTCCTAGCAGTCTGGATGAATGTTTCTTCTTTAATTCTTTGGTTATTGGGCTTCCATAAAGTTCAATTTTCTGGCAGTTTTGGTTATTTTTTTTGTTATTTGTTATTGTCCTTTTTGTTCTACAAGGAGGCAAAGTGTATCTACCTACACCTCCATCTTGGCTGGAAATTAACATTTTTTCCTATTGTGCTGTTTGTATATTAATTTTATTTTAATAAATTTAATGAGTAGTTGACTTTTTAACAATTTATTTATTGATTTTAGAGAGAGAGGAAGGGAGAGGAATGATTTATTGTTCTACTTATTTATGCATTCGTTGGCTGATTCTTTTTACTTTTTATTTTTAGTGTAGACACTATTACAGATGTCCCCCATTTCCCTCCTTTATGCCCACCTCCAACCAGCCCCTGCCCCACCCCTGACCTTCACCTTACTATTGTCTGTGTCCATGGGCTGTGCATATATTCTTTAACAGTTAGTCTCTTCACCTTCTTTTGTACAGTTCCTCCTCCCAACCTCCGTGTTTCAAGCATACCATTAGTACCCATTGTATAATTGTCTTTCGCATGTTTGAATATATTTCAACGTGTGTGTAATAATTGAGTGTTTATGTAGTATCAATTTCTTTAATTTTGGGGGGCTTCCCTTAGTAAGTTGGCCTGAGAACCTTATGTTTTTCTTTTATTAATTTAAGGGTAATGATGGACTTAATTGGAAAGAACTCCTCAAAATTAAGAGTGCTCACAAGCTGTTATATGCCCTGGAAATTATTGAAGCACTGGGAAAACCTAACAGAAGAATAAGGAGAGAGTCGACGGTAATTGCATTGCCATTATTATCATTAAATATTTGATTATCTCTGGAGCAAAATTCCACAGTTGTATCTTTTTAGTTATTTATTTTTAATTGATTTGAGAGAGATGGAGAGAGAAACATCAATTTGTTGTTCCACTTATTTATGCATTTGTTGTTTGCTTCTTGTGTGTGCACTGACCAGGGATGGAACTCACAACCTTGGTGTATCAGGATGATGGTCTAACCTACTGAGCTAACTAGTCAGGGCTAGATTGTGTTATCTTTTATTTCCAGAGTAAGTTTTTCCCTTGCCATTCTCTCTCATTATTATTTTTGCCTTTCCCACAGGGAAGTTACAGTGATCTTTATCCAGACTCTGATGACTCTAGTGAGGATCAAGTAGAAAACAGTAAAAATTCCTGGAGTTGCAAGGTTGGATCTTGTGTTTTGCAGTATATTGATAAAAATAATTTATTTCTATTTTTTCGAAAGAAGGTACCATAATTATTCATTGGTTTTAAACTAATTTGTTAAAATAAAGTATAGTTTAAAAATTATGTATTACTCTAAGTCACTGTAAGGTGATATTAATGCTTTGGTGCTCCTATTTTTTAGCACTTATATGTTTTCTTCATTAGACTATATTGTGTTATGGCATTCCTTGTTTAGGATTAAATGGTTAATGGAATATAAAGGTATGTTGTAGATTTTTGCAAGAATCTACTTTAAAAATTTTTACAAGTACACTGTATATTACTACTTTGTGTAGAAGTTATTTTGGTTACTTAAGTCAAAGAAAATTTTTAAATGAAAGATATGTAATACTTTACGTACACATATATATACATACTCAGTCACTGAATCACAAAACAGGTCTTCTTCACATAGCTGCTCTCTCTTACCGTTGTGTTCACAATTGCTTACAGTTTGTTGCTGCTGGAGGGCTTCAACAGTTATTAGAAATTTTTAATTCTGGAATCCTGGAGCCTAAAGAGCAGGAATCCTGGACTGTGGTAAGTGAAAATTCACTGTTTTGGCTAGTTACAATAGTTATCTCATTTTAAGTATTTCCTTCTCCCATTAGCAAGTATAACTTATGCAATAATACATAGCAAAGGAGAGTATGGAATATAGTGGAAATTATTTCTTTTGAAAAAAAGATCTGATAAAGTAATTATGCAGTAAGTGTTCTCTATGTCATTACCTTTAAAAAATTATTTTAAAGATTTTATTTATTTATTTTTAGAGAGAGGGGAAGGGAAGAAGAAAGAGGGGGAGTGAAACATCAGTGTGTGTTTGCCTCTAGTGCACCTCCTACTGGGGACATGGCCTGCAGCTCAGGCATGTGCTCTGACTGGGAATCGATTTGGTGACACTGTGGTTCACAGGCCCACACTCAATCTACTGAGCTACACCAGCTAGGGCTAAAAACTTTTTTAAGTGCTACAATTAATGACTCTGAACTATGTCTAATCATAAATATTTTATCTTTAGGTTTATGAATTATATATTAAAATTAGTGTAGTCATACTTTATATTCTTTTTTTTTTAACTCGGTATAAGTATTTAATGTTTTGAAAACATTCTTTTTCATTCTTTCATTTTGTTTTCACCATTTTTTCCTATAGCAGTAGTATTCAAAAATGTGTATCCAGACCATTTTGACTGTTCTTCAATCAAATGGGTGTAGAAATTAAGAGTAAGCTTTTAGAAATTTTTAAAGCAATATGACATGGCTGCAGTATTTTTATAGTATTTTACAAAATTATTAGTCCTCAACAAAATGATAATTTTAACAAATGGTGCTTCTATTTACTTCAAGAAGCACCATTGTATTATTTTAGGAAAGTAAAATTACTTGTGGAATATTAAAACATTCATAATGCTATACTGCACCATCTGGTTTTAAATCAAATGGATGCTCCATTTCCTCATCTCCAACAGAGCAGAGTAGCATTATCAAACATTCCATTCAAATATTAATTTTTTAGTACTTGTTCTTAAGAATTACCTTGGAACCTTGGAGTCAGGTGTCTTGATTTGATATAAAATACTAGTACCTCTAAAAGGTTAGTGATTAATTATGTATAGACTGTTCTCTTAACCACCTTTATTGTATCAGGTAGCTGCAGTAATCAGCTGTTATATATTAAGTTCTTGGTAGAAGCTGTGATATCCGAGACATTTTCAATTCTTAGTCTTCACCCAAGGGTATGTTTATTGGTTAGAGGGAGAGAGAGGAAGAGGAAGGGAAACATTGATGTGAGAGGGAAACATTGATGGGTTGCCTCCAGTATGCACCCTGACCTGGGATCAAACCCACAATCTATGTTTGTGCTGTGACCAGGAATCAAAATCACAACCTTTTTGATGTCTAGGATAATGCTCCAACCAAGTGAGCTACCCTGCCAGGGCCATTTCTGATTTTCAATAAAAATTCTGAAAGCTGAAAAAAATAAATCAATAAAAGATTAATAAAAGAAAATACATTTAGAAAACAATTACTATCTTACCACTTATTTCAATACTTTAAAATGAAAAACAATACATTTTAACTTTACATGTTTTATCATAGGTACTTCCTTATAGAAAAGGTACCTATACTATAATAATTATTGTAATTCTGTGTCTTATAATTTGAATGGAGTTTACAGGGAATCATGCTAAAAGTTTCCTTTGTTTCCCTTTGAATTTGGGATACTTTTTTGAAATATTAATAATAAAAATTTGCTACCATATCTCACACTTTATACAGCAATGTCTGAGATGCCAGGCATGCCTGAGACACAGATTGCTTTAAGTCAACTGATATTTAAGATACATCGCTGTTAATGTTATAAATATAATTCAGAATCATTCTTTTTTTCTTGTCTACCTTTATTTATTTTAAAATGAACTTAGTTGAGGTATACTTTTAAGTTAATTTTTTGAGATCTAATTTACATACAATAAAGTTCTTTTAAAATGTACAAATCAGTAATTTTTAGTATACTCACAGTTATGCCACCATTACCACTGTCTAATTTCCAATTTCATCACCCATAAAAGAAACTCATTAACAATCACTACTTTTATTTCTATTTGTTGCATAATTGCTCATGCCAAAACTTCACTAGTGTGTTGAATACAAGTGGTGAAATCAGTCAGCCTTTCCTTGTTACTGCTCTTAGGGGAAGAGCTTCAGTCTTCAGCATAGAGTGTGATTTTCATTATAGGTTTTTCATAAATGCCTTTTTTATGTTGAGGTAGTTTGCTTGTATCCTTGTTTGGGAGTATTTTATCACTAAAGGGTGCTGAGTTTTGTGAAATGCTCTTTCTGCATTGGTTGAAATGATCATGTGGTTTTTTCCCTTTATTTCGTTGATGTGGTATTACATTGATTGGTTCTTATATGTTGAATCATCCTTTCATTCTAGGATAAATCCTACTCAATCCTGGTGTATAATCCTTTTCATATGTTGCTGGGTTCTGTGTGCTAATGTTTTGTTGAGGATTTTTGCATCATTGTTTAGGAGGGTTGCTGGTTTACTGTTTTCTTGCAGTGTTCTTTTTTTTTTTTTTTTATTTAAATGAATGTTCAAGTACAGTTTTAGCCCCCTTACTCCCATTCAAGTCCTCCCACCCCCCGCAGTGTTCTTGTCTGGCTTTGATATCAGTGGTATCATAGAATGAGTTAGGAAGTGTCCCCTCTTCTGTTTTGGAGAAGTTTGAGAAGGATTGGTATTGTTGAAGTGTTTGGTGGGATATACTAGTGAAGCTGTCAGGTTCAGGACTTTTTCTTTGTTGGGAGATTTTTGATTACTGATTTAATCTTATTAGTTATGGGTCTACTCAGATTTTTAATTTCATTTATTTTTCTCTCTGCATTTTAGTTTTTAAAAGCAATTTTATTTTAAAATCATAGTTTTCAATTACAGTTGACATTTTTCTGTCTGCATTTTTTCCTTTTATTGAATTTATTGGGGTGACACTGGTTAATACAATCATACAAGTTTCAGTTCCACAATTCTACAATATATCATCTGTCTGTACACTGTATTGTGTGTTTGCCGCCCTAAGTCAAGTCTCGGTCTATCACCACTTATCCCCTCTATACTTTCCTTTATATTCCCCCACCCCATCTTCCCCCAGTAATCACCCCACTGTTGTCTGTGTCCATGACTTTTCTCTTTTTTTCCCTTTTTGCACAATTCTTCTGCTTCAGCCACCCTCCCTCTGACAGATGTCAGTCTGCTTTCTATCTATGAGTCTGTCTCTGTTTTGCTTATTAGTTCATTAGGTTCCTCATATGAATGAAATCATGTGGTACTTTTTCTGAATTGGGGAGCATTATTCAGATTTTTTATTTCTTTATCAATGAGTTTTGGTAGTTTTTGTGTATCTAGAAATGTATCCATTTCATGTAAGTTACCTGATTTTTTAACATATGATTGTTCGTAGTACTCTTACAATCCTTTTTATTTCTGTAGAATTGGTAAGAATGTTCTCACTTTTCATTTGTGAGTTTAGTAATTTCACTCTTCTCGTTCTTAGTCCTAGCTAAAAGTTTGTCAATTTTTTTTATTTTAGTCATTGTTCCAGTACAGCTTTCTGCCTTTTGTTCCCATTCCAGCCTACCCACCTTTTTGTTTGTTTTTAAAGAATCATCTTTTGTTTTCATTGATTTTTCTGTGTCTTTTTTTTAATTTTTAAGATTTTTTGTTCATTTATTTTTAGACAGAGGAGAAAGGAGAGAGAAAGGAGGGACAGAAACATCAGTGTGTGGTTGCCTCTTGCATGACCCCGACTGGGGACCCAGGCATGTGCCCTGACTGGAAATCAAACCGGAGGTCCTTTGGTTCACAGGCCGGCACTCAATCCACTGAGCCACACCAGCCAGGGCTCTCTATGGTTTTTTTAGTCTCCTCTTTAGTTCTTCTGATGTTTATTATTTCTTCTTATGCTAGCTTTAGGTTTAGTTTGTTCTTTTTCTGGTTCTTTAAGTTGTAAAGTTAGATTGCTTATTTTAGATCTTTCATGCATTTTATTTATTTATTTATTTATAGACAGGGAAGGGGGAGAGAGAGAGAGAGAAAGAGAGAGAAACATCAGTGTGCGGTTGCCAGGGGACATGGGCCTGCAACCTAGGCATGTGCCCTGACTGGGAATCGAACCTGCGATGCCTGGTTTGCAGCCCGCGCTCAATAGATCTTTCATGCATTTTTAACATAAATGTTTATAACTATAAATTTTCCAATTAACACTGCTTTTACTGTGTCCCATTAGTTCTGTATTGACCACACCTTTTATCTTCCTTTGTGAAATTTCTGTTCATATCTTGGACTTTTTTTTTTGTCTCAATAAAGAATTATAGGGCTGAATTTGCACAGTTTTTTATTTTTTTTGCCAGTTACATGTACTGTAGTGCCCCATTAACCATGGGGATATGTTTCAAGATACCAGAAGGTGCCTGAAAACTACGAATAGTACCAAATCCTGTATATACTGTTTTTCCCTTTACATACATATACTTTAGAACTTTTCTTTGTCATATCCTAATTGGCAGCATTATCACTCTTGCATCGTGGGACCATTACTAAGTAAAATAGGGTTACTTGAACATAAGCACTAAAATACCAAGACAGCTAATTAGTGATTAATGGGTGCGTTATGTATACAGTGTGGACACACTGAACAAAGGGATGATTCATGTCCTGGGCTGGACAGAGCAATAAAGCAGGAGATTTTATCATTACTCAGAATGGCGTATAATCTAAAACATATGAATTGGTTTTTTAATATATTTTATTGATTATGCTATTATAGTTGTCCCATTTTTCCCCCTTCACTCCCCTCTACCCTGTACACCCCCTCCCACCCACATTCCCTCCCTTTAATTCGTGTCCATGTGTCATACATACAAGTTCTTTGGCTTCTGTATTTCCTTTACTATTCTTACCCTCCCCTTGTCTATTTTCTACTTACCATCTGTGCTACTTATTCTCTGTACCTTTTCCCCTTCTCTCCCTCTCCCACTCCTCTGTTGCTAACCCTCCATGTGATTTCCATTTCTGTGGTTCTGTTCCTGTTCTAGTTGTTTGCTTAGTTTCTTTTTGTTTTGTTTTAGGTGTGGTTGTTAATAATTGTGAGTTTGCTGGCATTTTACTGTACATACATTTTATCTTCTTTTTCTTAGGTAAATCCCTTTAACATTTCATAAAATAAGGGCTTCGTGATGATGAACTCCTTTAACTTGACCGTATCTGGGAAGGCCGCTATATCTGCCCTTCCATTCTAAATGATAGCTTTACTGGATAGAGTAATCTTGGATTGTAGGTCCTTGTCTTTCATGACTTGGAATACTTCCTTCCAGCCCCTTTTTGCCTGTAAGGTCTCTTTTGAGAAATCAGCTGACAGTCTTATCGGAACTCCTTTGTAGGTAACTGTCTCCTTCTTTCTTGCTAATTCTAGGTTTCTCTGCTTAATTTTTATCTCAGGTAATGTAATTACGATGTACCTTGGTGTGTTCTTCCTTGGGTTCAGCTTGTTTAGGACTCTCTGAGCTTCCTGGACTTCTTGGAAATCTATTTCCTTTGCCAGAATGGAGAATCTTCTCTTTCTGGTACCCCTATAATTCAGATGTTGGAACATTTAAAGATGTCCTGGAGGTTCCTGAGCCTCTCCTCATTTTTTTTGAATTCTTGTTCTTCATTCTTTTCTGAGTGGATATTTCTTTCTTTTTTCTGGTCCATTCCATTGATTTGAGTCTGTTTCCTTCCCATCACTATTGGTTCCCTGTACATTTTCCTTTATTTCACTTAGTGTAGACTTCATTTTTTCATCTAATTTGAGACCAAATTCAACCAGTTCTGTGAGCATCCTGATTACCAGTGTTTTGAACTATGCATCTGATAGGTTAGCGACCTCTTAGTCACTTGGTTGTAGTTTTTTCTGGAGCTTTAATCTGTTCTTTCATTTGGGCCCTTTTGGCGGTGGGGGGGGGGGTCTTGATGCACCTGCTACGCAGTGAGGGGCAGAGCCTTAGGTATTCACCTGGGCGGGGTAACCCACCTTGCTGGGTTGTGACACTGTATGTGGGGAAGGGATCCGAGAGGGAACAGAGGTTCTTGCTCTACTCTCTGCTGGATTTCAGTCACTTCCCCTGCTTCCCCCAAGCAAATTGGGCCCTTCTGGTGCTGATTCCCATGTGGGTTGGCTTGTGTACATTCTAGGGCTCTGTGGGTCTCCCCAGTGAACTCTTCTGTGAGGCTTGGAGTCTCTCCCAGCACCTCAACCCCCACAGGTGATTTCAATCAGTGGTTTGAGGCTTTATTTCCCCACGCTGGGACCCTGGATTGTGCAGTCTGTTCCTCTACCCAGTTTCGCCTGGTTTATCTGCGCACGAATGTGGAACCACCCAGTCTGCCAACAGCCTTGCACACAGCGCTCCACTCTGCAATCTTCTGCCTCACTGGGTCGGCCCTGCATGCCTGGGTCTACCCTTCCTACCAGTCTGGATGAATGTGTCTTGTTTAACTCCTTGGTTGTTGGACTTCCATACAGTTCAGTTTTCTGTCAGTTCTGATTGTTTTTTGTTTCTAAATTGTTGTCCTTGTTTTGGTTATACGAGGAGACAAAGTATGTCTACCTACGCTTCCATCTTGGCCGGAAGTCCAAATTGTTTATATCTAGAATTTTCCCTATAATATTTTCAGACTATTGTTGACAATGGGTAATTGAAACCACTGAAAGTGATACTGTGGATAAAGTGGAGCTACTATAGTGGGACTATTTTTGCTCAGTCGGTGAATTGCATATATAAACATTGATGGTTCTTTAAGTAGAGTTTTTAATTTTAATGAAATTTGTATCCTGTATAAGAAATCCTGTTTCAAGATCACAAAGATTTTCTCCTGTTTTGTTTTGTTTTTTCTGTTAGTTTTTTTTTTTTTTTAAAGATTTTATTTATTTATTTTTAGAGATGGAAGGGAGAGAGAGAGAGAGAAACATCAATGTGTGGTTGCTGGGGGACATGACCTGCAACCTAGGCATGTGCCCTGACTGGGAATTGAACCTGCGATGCCTGGTTCGCAGCCCGCACTCAATCCACTGAGCTACGCCAGCCAGGGCTTTTCCTGTTAGTTTTATCGTTATCTTCACAGTTAGGTCTGTGATGCATTTTGCATTAACTTTTGCATATGGGGAGTAAGGTTGAGGTTTTGTTGACTTTTGTTTTTTTCATGTGGCTATCCAATTTTTCTAGTACCATTTGTTGAAAGGTTATTCTTTCCTCATTTAAATTTCTTGGTACCTTTCTGGAAAACCAATTGTATAGGATTGCTGTGTTTCTTGGTAGTGGAGTTAGGAAAATAGGAAGAAAAGGACTATTGAAGAGAAAGCTCTGAAACTCTCATCTTGTACATAAGCGATACTCTTATTTAAAGGAAGTGTTTTACTTAAATTTTAAAGTACCACTTTAGGTCAGTTAGAAATATTATACTAAACAATATTTTCCCTAAGGAATGGTTTTTTTACTTTAAATATACACATATAAATATAATAGTTGCAGTTGAATTATTTTCTAGAATTATTGAGAATTGCTTTGTCCACAAAATATTAGAGTACGTTCATCTTGTGTGGAGAAACAACTTGTAATACTTTGCCTCTCAATTCATTTTTTTGTAGGTAAATATCTTTGTTATCATTTTAGTATTTTTTGAAATTATAATACATTTGATTAGGATAAATTTTAAAATCCTATGTCTTTTACATATATTTGTATGATGTTTTCATGATAGAAATTCAAGTGTCATTTCCATTCATTAAACACATCCTCTTAGTGTTTAGATAATTTTTCATTTTTATGCAATTTGATTATTACTAACCATAATAAAGGTGCAGCAAAATTCTATAGCATGTGGATTAAGTACTAGCTATAACTATTTTTATTTTCTAGCCTTTCATTTCAAGTTGTATAGTAGCCATATTAAATTAATTAAAATATGGAAATGACATTTTCTTCTTATCCACAGTGGCAACTAGACTGTCTTGCTTGCTTGCTGAAGCTAATATGCCAGTTTGCAGTAGATCCGTCTGATTTGGATTTAGCTTATCATGATGTCTTTGCCTGGTCTGGTATAGCAGAAAGCCATAGGAAAAGAACTTGGCCTGGTAAATCAAGAAAAGCTGCTGGTGATCATGCCAAAGGTCTTCATATACCAAGATTAACAGAGGTAATGTACAGAAGTTATCATTAAATTGTAGTAGTGAACTTATGTATGTTTTAAGAGAGCTTATGTATTTTTGTTTTGCCAAAATGATGAAGTACACTAATGCATAAGAAATGCTATTCTATTATACCACAATATGACTTAACAGCTGAAGTGATGTCTTCACTTTAAAGCAGAAGTAATAATGAAGCAATAATGCTTTTCAGTCTATCATCCAAAATGCAGGAATGAATGACATCACATTTTAATGTTATCCAACTGTAGGATTGAGTTTATTATTCAGACACAGTAATACATATACTGCGTGTATTAGGGTCTATTAGGAAAACAAACCACATTAGATATTTCAAACAGATGAAGTTTAAGAGAATTAGTATTATGTGTATGTTTTAGAGGGCTGAAAATACAAAAAAGGAAACTTTGAGGTAACCTAGACAAGTAACCATTTACCATTCCTAGGGTTTGCAGAACATATGGAAGGAATAGGTTAGGGTGTTCAGAAATAAGATGCTTATAGGAGGAATACTGTTAAACTGGGGTTCAGGCCTCTGAAGAAAGGGATTCTGCTACTGCTTCTGAAACAACTGCCTTTTCTGAGTGAAATACTTCTGGAGCAGTGCTAACAAAAACAGCAAGGAAGTAAAAGGTTGACAGAACCTAATAAGAATCCAGCTAGCAAAGGTGGTAGTTGATTTGTCATGTACCAGCCCTAGAATTGCAGAGCAAGTATATAAAGTGGTAGATGGAGAGCTGAAGAAAATGGAACGATAACCAGCAATAAAATTAGAATTATTTATGACTGAATTCTGCTGTTCATGTGATCATATATTTCCCTTCCAAAGTTGCTGTCAGAGAACTAGGAAGTGGGGAGAGATGAAGATGAGTTTTGAATGAAATCTCTTACTCATTTTGTAATCTTTTGAGAATGGCGCCTAACCTTATACCTGCCCAAGAAACACCAGAGTAATGAGTTGGTTACTGATAGAGAAATATTGTGGTGATTATGGATGGGAAACTGCTGGTAAATGGAAACCCAAAGCTTACTTCCCTTTTGGAATTTTAGGGTTAAATGGAGAAAATGGTCAGTGCTACTATTTTAGGGTTAAATGGGAAAAATGGTTTATGCTAGTATTCCAGGGTATAATACAAGAAACACAAATTGAATGTGCTCCTTTTTATTGACTCATAATCTTGAAGCTTTTGATCCTTAGTAGTGATTTCTTTTGAGATACCATATTTTGCTGTGTATAATGCACACCCACATTTTGGTCCAAACTTTCAGGGGGAAAAAAACTGTTGTTTTAATTTTTAAAATTCAATTATTTATTTATTTATATTTAGATGTACTTGTTTTTTTTTGTATTATAAAGGAATTTTAGCATTTATTTTTGAACATACACCTATTATTGCTTTCTAAAGTTACACTTTTTTTTTTTTAGATTCTTGTTTATTTATTTTTAGAGAGGGAAGGGATGGAGAAAGACGGAGAGAGAGAAACATCAATGTGTGGTTGCTGGGGGCTATGGCCTGCAACCCAGGCATGTGCCCTGACTGGGAATCGAACCTGCGATGCTTTGGTTCGCAGCCCGCGCTCAATCCACTGAGCTACGCCAGCCAGGGCTAAAGTTACACTTTTAACACATAAGCATAAGTAAAATAATCAAAAGCATTTATGTAGGTACAGAATTAGTACTACCCATGTATAATGCTCACCCTTATTTTTCCCTCAAAAATTTGGGCAAAAAATGTGCATTATACACAGTAAAATATGTACTGCATTTTTCAGATCATAAGATGCACCTAGGTTTTAGAGGAGGAAAATAGGGGGGGAAAAGTTGTGGCAAAAAATGTGGTAAAATATTTAATAACATAAATAGCATAATATTTCACCAATGTAAATGTAAACAAAACTCAACTGCAGTATTAACAACCATTATTCCTCCCAAATTTGGGCAGGGGTGGAGGTGGGAGGAGGGCATCAGGGAGAGAGTCAGTCTTATAGTCTGAAAAATATGGGTAAGTGTGTGTGTACACACATAGAAGTTTTGAAAAGAAGTGACTTGTTTTTTAAAAATAATGCAAGTACATTCTTTATTGAAAATAATCCTGAATATGCACGTCCTTCTCCAGTCATAAGTGACTACCCTTTAAAAGCATTATTTTTTTAGAGAATTTTTCTATCCACATGACAGTGTTAGATTTTTGTATTTCACAAAAGGGACTTACTCTAAGTATAATATCATTAGGTTATTTTCTTCATAATAATTAGAGCTTAGTATGTAAATCTAAGCTGTTTGGGAACAAAAGTTCTTATACTAATTCTGGTGACAAAGTCATCCAATTTTGATACACTATAGATAGTAATGTACTATCATTCATTATTTCATTTGTTCTCTTTAATAGTCTTGAAGATGGTTCAGATTTCAAATTGACCTTTCAAATTTAATTCTGAACATAATTTTTCTTGAACTTTTCCTGATTTTGCCAGGAACAGGTTTAGTTGCTACTCCCATGCTTTGTGCATTTAGCACATTGTATATACTTGTGTTACAGTGCTCTCTTTGTTTTATGCTGCACTTGTCTAACATCTCCAGGATGGGAACAGTGCTATAATTAATAAGTGCCAAGAATTGGTTCTGACCTACAGAAAGGATTCATTAATTTTTATTTCAGTAAGTTAGTAAATTATTTTTTCAATATATGGATAAAGAACTATAATTTAGAAATTAAGTATTTATTAGAATCAGGTAGCTTGAAAGTCAACGTTAGCAAACTCAACATTGAACCTCAGGATTTTAAGTCTAAAATCCATACTCTATGTTATTGGTATGTTATATTGCTTTTCTATATTTTAGTGTGGCTGAGGAATCTGCCATTGCATTGCTTTTTTCTTGTTTTAAAAGTAGAAAATGTTTAATTCTTCACTCATGCCCTAAAAATCCACTCACATGTAATACACAATACTTTTCTAGCCCAGTTGGGTGACATGCAGAGAATCGTGGATCAAATATAAAGAATAGCTTTGTCTATTTCAAATTTTTTATGTTTTTTTGTTAAAGTTACTGTATTAAGTTTGGATACAAAATTCTGGTTTCCTAATATTTGATATTTTTACTGTATTTTCAGACAAGATCGAGTGTGTTCAGGGTGGTATGGCCATAGACTTTTTTATTGTATTTTCAAATAGCCATTCTTAGGATATTCCTTTTCTTGTCATAAGTCAAAATTAACTTGGAGTCTTGGGTTAAAAATGAAGTGTTGTGTTTCAGTGCATTTAAACATGTTTAAAATGTTTTTTTGTTTTAAAGGTATTTCTTGTTCTTGTGCAAGGAACCAGTTTGATTCAGCGACTTATGTCTGTTGCTTATACATACGATAATCTGGCTCCTAGGTATGATATTTTTAATAGAATTTATTTATGTATTTATAGTAAGACTACAGTGTTTTAAAATTCCATTTTGAAAAATATTAATACTTAACAGAAAAATTGTAGGGTGCTTTAATGAACTCCCATACTGCTTATTTAAATTTGAATATTATTATAAATATTTTGCCAGTTTTATTGCATAATCATGAGTATGTATTTTCTTTGTGTGTGTGTGCAAAAACATTTTTTTACATATTGTCTTAAATCTTTCAGAGTAAATTTTGGACATCATGACCATTAACTCATAAATACTTTGATGTGTATCTCCTAAAACCAAGAACATCTTCTTGACCACTACAGTAAAATATTTAAGTTTAGGCAATGTTATCTAATATATCTTTGATTTTCAAATTGTCTCATTAATATTCTTATAACAATTTTTTTCTGGTATAGGATTGTGTACTACTACTGCACTTAGTTGTCATATTTATTTCATTTCCTTTAATCAGATTACTTTATTAGCCTTTCTTCGATGAATTGACATTTCTGACCAGTACAGGTCAAGTGTTCTATAATGAACCTTTCAGTTTGTTTTCCTGATTGATTGTTTTCCTATCATTAAATTCAGATTATGCATATTAACAGGAATACTCCATAAGTAATGTGTCTTTTCCAATACGTTCTAATGATGTCAGTGTGTCCCATTATTAGTGATACTAATTTTGATCAGTTAACCTGGTTTACTTTAGGTTTCTCCTCAATAAGGTTTCTGATTTTCTATTTTGTAATTAAAAGTAACCAGTGGGAAGATATTTTGCAACTGCTTAAAATTTCTGCTCCTAATAAAGTTTCATTCAGTAACATTTTTTTTAATATTCAGTGATGATTGTTGCCTGAGTTAAAAATATTAGTATGTTTCCTAACTGATTTTCTAATTCTTAGCATTTCTTTTGTGTTTAGTAGTTGACATTCTGTTGTGAGGAAGTGCTTTCTCTTCCTCCCTTTTATTTATTATCAGTTTGGATTTTTTTTTTTATTCAACATACAATTCATTACTAAACACTTTGCTCAAAATATACCTGAGTTGGCCTTGTTAACTTGTTCATGAGTCCTTTTGACATAGCCCGTTATTTTGTGTGGAGAGGAGGAATCCTTCCCCCCCCCCATCTTCTAGGCTTGTAGTTTCCCCTTCCTTATCCCTAGAATCAGCCATTTTCTTTAAGTCATAGTTCCTATTAGTGAGGAACCTCAAAAATATGGGTGCTTGGTATACTCCTTGCTACCAGTATTGCTTGTAGACCCTCAGTGGACAGAGCTGGAAATGTGTTATTATAGGAATATAATTAAATCATGTAATATGATTTCATTTATTTGAGCTATGTTAGAAAATTTTTTAATCATGTAGAAAATTTTTAAAATGTAGAAATTAGAATATGATAATTGCTGACTAATACATGGTACCTGACTATATGCCTTAAATAATCACATAAAGTATGTTAAAATATATAAAATTAATTTCTTAGTATTCTGTAGGCATTACGTGGGCTGACATTTGCCATTATTCTTTTTTTTTTAAGATTTTATTTATTTTTAAAGAGAGGGGAAGGGAAGGAGAAAGAGGGAGAGAAACATCAATGTGTGGTTGCCTCTTCTTGCATGCCCCCCTCCCCCACTGGGGACCTGGGCCGCAACCCAGGCATGTGCCCTGACTGGGAGTTGAACCGGTGACCCTTTGGTTCATAGGCTGGCACATAGGTGTCCACTGAGGCACACCAGCCAGGGCAACATTATTTTTACATGATTTATAAAGTTAATGTAAACACCTTTAAAAGTTTTTAATATTATTTATAGCTAATAGCTAATCAGCTGTTTTTAGATAGTATTAAAATAATTTAAAATAAAGTCACCTTCATTGGCAATGGTTGCCCATAAATAGCGTGATTTTTTTAAGATAATTTCTTTTTAATATACTTTAATGTCTGTTGTAATTGAATTTCCATTTATTTCTTGATCAACATCTGCTGTATCCCACCAGACTTGAAAAGTTGTATATGAACTATGTGTTATTTTATTCCTCATTATATTTTCAGTGCCAGGCACCTTACCTCAGTTCGTAAAAAACTATGAATGGATAACATGGGTAAATGAAGAAAGTGCTATAACATGCTCTTGAATTGTATGATAAAATACTTTTAACACCCCAGCCACCAGTTATTTTCCAGCTTAATTTATTTCTTAATTCTTCCCTCCTTGTCCTTCAATGCACACTCTACGTCAGTATCCCATACACTACAGTATATTAAGTTACAGCAATTCAGTGACTGCTTTAGTCAGCTTTTTGTTCCTTGACTCTGTTAACTTCACACAATGAAAAATAAAGATGCAGATTTGATTCTAGCTACTGCTATCCAAGCTAGTTCCCTCTGTGGCAATTCTTGTTTTCATTCCAGCAGTTCTATGCTTTTACTTATTAATTGATTTGAGAGAGAGACAAGAAGGAAGAAACAGTAGCAGACAGACATCGATTTGTTGTTCCACTTATTTATGCATTCATAGGTTGATTCTTGTATGTGCCCTGACTGGGAATCTGCTACTTTGGTGAGTCAGGATGTTTTAACCAACTGACCTACTCGGCTAGGGCCAGCAGCTCCATTTTTAAAGAACTCATTAAAATCTCTAAGCTCCCACCCCCTCACTCTCAGTTCATCCTGTTCTAGGAGTTTTGTATGAGTTGGGGCAGCCTGAACAAATTTTTGCTTTTGTTATCAAAAATTGTCTGTTGCTACATATTTAAAAGATAGATGGGTATGCTGGTCTGGTAAAAACTATATAAATACGATAAAAATTAAACATACCGTATGTTTAATATTAATACTTGATTTATACCATTTTAAATTTTTAGTAACTTTTACTTTAAAATCAATAATATGAGTGAGGCTTGCTTTTTGGGATTTTTGAAATGTGTTTTGTGTTACACACTTAAAAAATGTGGGAGTGCTAGGGATTAGTGCTTTTTAAAAACTGTAAGGCAAAAAATCTATATTAAATCATTTTAAAATAAGAATTTTAATATTTAGTTTTCTTTAAATTGAAGTAACACATTTTTCATTGAAGTAACTAAAAGTATCGGGGAAAATAAAAGTGAAATTATATTAAATTGAATTAGTTACTTTTCTTTACTTTTTAATAATTTGCTTTTCACTATTCATGATTGAGATTGGCACTAACAATACAAAAGCTTTAAACAGAAAGTTTCATGTCTGAAAGCTTTTCTGAGGGGGTTTGTTGAACAAAAAGCTAGCCAGAAAAGGACTAGGTCCATGTGTTACAGAATGGACTTGCAGGGGGCCAAGATACTGTTACCTAAGCAAGCTCCCTTCCCTAAGGTCTGTCTGTACTAGGTTCATCCTGCCCACTGCCAGATGTTAGGGAAATGTGCCTCTCAATGCTAGAGTTTGATAAAAAGGAAAGAAACTATTTATTCAAAAGTTATGTAGGTTTAGAGTAATGGCAAAATGTCACTGTTAAAATCCCAGTCCCTCTAAAACACCCACAAACACAGACAGTCCTGTCTTATTCCGCTTTGCCCAACCAAGCCAGTCTCAGCAATACTGTATCTCAGGAAAAAAAAAAAATAGAAGTCTGTAGCTCCACCAGACTCCCAGTTCCTCCCAGTAATCCGTGCTTGGCTGAGCAGGTCTCCTGCAGTCCCCAGCATCATCAGCTGTGTCACCGGGATCTCCAGTTCTTAATCCAAAACCACAGAGCACCTACTCATGGCCCAGCAGTGAGAGTCCTTTGACCCCTTTGCTTCCCACATGGTCTCATATAGTCCTCTTGCATAGTCCTGCATTGTCCCTTCTAGTCCTGCATTGTCCCTGTTGTCTTCCATCCCACTTGGCAGCCTGCCTTTAGTTTAAATTCCAGCCTGTAACCTCCTCCATAACCCCATTTTTAACTCCTTCCACAATTAGCTAGACCTGCCAGCACTCCTGCAGTTTTCAGCCT
Organism: Tonatia bakeri; assembly: GCA_004024845.1. Classification (NCBI taxonomy): domain Eukaryota; kingdom Metazoa; phylum Chordata; class Mammalia; order Chiroptera; family Phyllostomidae; genus Tonatia; species Tonatia bakeri. The sequence continues at coordinate 119,804 of PVIA01002038.1, read as the reverse complement.
CTCTTGGCTACCACAGTAAGTCCTGGCAGGCAAGGCCCCCTGGCATGGAGCGAACCATCTTCAAGCTCTGTAAGGGGAGTTGCCTCACAGTTACATCATGGGTCAAAGTCATCCCCATCTCCCTAGCTAGCCTGCTGTTGATATGCAAAATAACCATTTTGCATATAGGTGTGAAGACTAGTCTTCTGTTAGTGATGTGCAAACTAACTCTCAGTGGTCCTGCTCCATGTGTTGCATCCCTCAGCCAGACTTGTGGGGGGCCCTGACTGCACCCCACTACAAATCCCCCCTTTGGGGGGCCTTGAGGCCTCCCAACCTACACCCCGTTACACAGGGACATGATATCACCAATAACAGGGCTAGGTGGAGTAATCAACTCCAGGTGGTGCTTCTATTCCGCCATCCTGGAGTTGATGGGCTCTTTATACATTCTGTTTTGGGGGAAAAAAGATGTAAGTTGTTTTGAAAGAATTTACTTTGGGCCCTGGCTGGTGTGGCTCAGTGGATTGAGCGCTGGACTGTGAAGCAAAGGATAGCCAGTTCCATTCCCAGTCAGGGCACACACCTGGGTTGCGGGCAGGGCCAGGTCCTTAGTAGGGGCCGTGTGAGAGGCAGCCACACATTGATGATTCTCTCCCACTCTTTCTACCTTCCCCTCTCTATGAAAATAAATAAATAAAATCTTTAAAAAAGAAAATTTACAAGGGGGGTGGTAGGAAAAAATAAAGCAAGAGCAGTTCTAGGGTGGGTGCATAGTCCCTAAGGAAGAGCTGTTGACTACTTTTGATTTGTTGAGGCCAACAGTCATGAGTCGATTCAAAGCTCCAGTGTGCATTCAGGAATGTGAGCAGTTTATTGTTAGTTGGCTCACAGCTATTAACTGGCTAAATACTCTTGTCTTTTTCTCTCACTCTCTAGCCTGCTATAATTTAATTTAGAACATCTCAGAATCTTTTTCCTGTCAAAGGAAGGGCATTTTATGTCAGTGCATGATTTATTTTTTAAGGAGTCTAAAGTTTAGACTAAAACTTTATAACCTTTCTCTTTGTAATGCACATCTCTTTAGTAACTAAAGTATGAACACTTTTTGAGGGTTCACTTTTATGAGTTAATGTTGGTGTCACTCAAATTTTGTGTATTAAATCAACATTTATTTGGTGTTCTAAGATTTTACCAGTGAATTTTAAAGAAAAGGTAAATATCACAGAAAAAAATTAAAAGTAGCTTTCTTAAAATCTAATCATTTTAGGAGGAAAGTTGTATATACTTTAAAGGATATGTGATAAAAAAATTGAGTTATTTTTAATTCATTGCTGAATTTAATTAGTGGTGATATGTTTTTACTTTACAGAGTTTTGAAAGCTCAGTCTGACCACAGGTCTAGACATGAAGGTAAGGATTCAAGAAAGTTAATTTTTAATAGGTAAAGATTTGGATAACTGGATACATTTATATATAACATTTTTGTTTATAGTACAAGCCTTTATAGTTGAATTTTTCTCCTGTTTTTTTATTTTTAGTTTCACATTATTCAATGTGGCTCTTGGTGAGTTGGGCTCATTGCTGTTCTTTAGTGAAATCTAGCCTTGCTGACAGTGATCATTTACAAGATTGGCTAAAGAAATTGACCCTCCTTATTCCTGAGGTAAGATAAAGATTGAAGATTAGTATTCTCCTATTTTTTCATATTGTTAACATTGACAATAAAAAGGAGCTAAAAAAACAAGTGGACATGATTCCATAAATATATTATGTCATCTGGAATGTGCTCTTTTAACTCTTCAGGATCTAGAGTCTCTTGAACTGTGTACACTTAAGTGTGAATATTAAATATTCTTTACCACTCATACTGTCTTTTTCTGAGATAGTTGTTTACAGACTGATTATTTTGCTTTGGTTTGTTTGTTTTTTGTTTTTGCTTTTTTCTGGCCAGGGGTACCTAATCATTTATTTTGGTAATTTATGTTTTAGAGAAATTGTTTTTTATTTAATTGGAGTGTATCCTTAGATATAAAAGAAACTAAAAATAAGTCAAATGTATTTTCTTTTTATTCCATTATGGACACTAAGGAGAACAATATAATTTTTACAAACAGTATCTTGATATTACAGTATATTCCTAAATGAAATAGTAGAAACACACTCTGTCGCTTAGTCACCACAACCACATCTTTTTTAGACAGCACTGTCTAAAACTTTAGCTCTGAATTGGTGTATATGTGTTCTTGGTCTTGCTCTGTCCTAGAACACCACTGTGACATTTGGGAACATCCCTTAGACTATGTAAAATTTTCTATTTAAGTACTTTCTAAATTGCTACCCGATATAAAAATACCTTATCCTGTAACTTAATCTTGTAAATAAATTAATGTGTATATCTTCCCAATTCCTTTTCTATTTGTCTATTGTGCTTATTTGGCTTTATTTTGTAGCCATATTTGGGGTTTCTAAATTTGTTTTTACATATTACTGTATACTTTGAGGTACTTTATTTGATCATATATTATTTACATGCACGAGTATGTGATCAGAACATTGAATTTTCTAATACGTTACTAAAGAAGAAACTTAACATTATATCTGTCAACATATTAACCTTAATATTAACTTTTTAATACTAATTCAGATTATCTTCTTAAATTACTTTTTTATTTAGACTGCAGTCCGTCATGAGTCTTGCAATGGTCTTTATAAGCTATCTCTATCAGGGCTGGATGGAGGAGACTCAATCAATCGCTCTTTTTTGCTATTGGCTGCCTCAACATTGTTGAAATTTCTTCCTGATGCTCAAGCACTCAAACCTATCAGGGTAAGATTTTACTGTGTTCGGGAGTGGTTTCTATTTTTGCAGTTTTCTTTGCCCAATTTTATCATTATATTATATCCCTGCAGTAATTTTGAGTACTTGTTAACTTTATATAGTTTTGCCAAGGTGATAATAATTATTTAGTTCTTAAAGCAACAGTCCTGACTGATGTGGTTCAGTGGGTTGAGCATCATCCTGCAAACTGAAAGGTCTCTGGTTCCATTCCCTGTCAGTGCACATGCCTGGGTTGCAGGGCAGGTCCCCATTTGGGGGTGTGTAAGAGGCAACTGATCGATGTTTCACACATCAATGTTTCTCCCCTTCTCTTTACCCTTTCCTGCCTCTTTCTCCTTCCCTTCCCCTCTCTTTAAAAATAAATAAATGAAATCTTTTTCTTAAAAAAAGTGACAGTATTGTGACATACTGTGACAACATTACACCTAGTAGTAGAATCTGTTTACTTTGATTTCAGCTCTAGGGGATCTCTCATGGGTATTGTTTTAGAAACAACATTTGTTCTTCACAGGTTCTGGAGCCTTGTGTTAGTAAGTTGAATGACAGGAAACATCACAGATGTAGCTTTTTCTTCTCTTTAGTCACAGGCTTTATTTAAAATTCTTATGATATTTTGAATTTTCAGTTTCCTTCCCTTCCCAATTTATATGCTAGCCTTGTAAAAGCCTTCTATTATATAATAAATCCTGAGCACATTAGTGTGCAAATTCTACGAATCCCAGAAATTTGTTGCATTGTAGGAGTTTACTTTCCTCCTCCATATTAACCTAACATCAGCTCTGTAAGAAATATATTATCTTCTTTATTTTTCAGATTTCAAAACTGTAATAGACCGCTGCATGTGGGTAGATTTATATATACCCATGTTCTATAGTTTTCCACATTTTCAATGAGTTCCGAATTTATATCACATTATTTAGCATTATACATTATTTTTTTGTTTTTGTTTTTTAAGATTTTATTTACTCATTTTTAGAGAGGAGGGGAAGAGAAGGAGAAAAAGAGGGAGAGAAACATCAATGTGTGGTTGCCTCTCACGCACCCCGTACTGGGGACCTGGCCTGCAACCCAGGCATGTGCCCTGACTGGGAATCCAATAGGTGACCCTTTGGTTTGCAGCCCGTGCTCAATCCACTGAGCTACACCACCCAGGGCAATTATTCTTATTTTTTCAAGTAGGTTGCAAATAATTCGAGAGTAATATTTTTCTGGGATTTCTCATATTATTCACTATGTACCTAGTTATTCTAATTTTATAGAAATTAGGAGGCTTTTTTTGTTGTTAAATTTTGATTACTATTTAGATTGTGTTAGGATTTATTTTTTTCATAAAGCCTGCTTTCTTAAATATATTGTAACTTCAAGTTACTTACCTTTTTAAAATGTTTTCACAAAGTTAAATTTTTTTTAATAGATAGATGATTATGAAGAAGAACCAATGTTAAAACCTGGATGCAAAGAATATTTTTGGTTGTTGTGCAAATTAGTTGACAACATACACATAAAGGACGCTAGTCAGGTATGTTCAGGAAATGATATACATTCTTATGTTAATAGAGATGTGTGTTCATAACTTTATAGGTCCTCATTAAAGGCATTTTAATCAATGAGTTGAAAATGCCATAATTTTCCAACTGTATCTGCACCTTTCTGTTCTGCCCTAATCCTTTTCTTCTTTTTACTTTGATCTTTGTTGCATTGTCTTTATCTGGTATCTGTATGTAAGTAGTTTCTTGTCTCTTTTAGATAAGATTTGTGGATGCACAATCTTATTTAGAATGTGAAATTTAGACTTTAAATACAGCTTTCTGTAATAGCATGTGGATGTGGACTTATGAATGTAAAATAAAACTGCAGTTTAAATGTAGTTATTTTAAGCTAAACAAACACTATCAGTAGATTGTTCTACTAATTTTCTTATACTAGACTAAAATATTTTGATCTAAACAAAGTATTGTTTAAAATAAGTTGATTTTAAAAGCAAACTCGGCACATAAAGTCTTCTGGTTTTTCTCCTTTATAAATTTAGTAACCTAAAATGCATCCAAATGATCTCGGAAAAAATGAGAAACACTTGAAGAAGATACATATAAATATTTAGGAAACATTTTCTTTTAAATGTATTTTGATCAAAGTGCAGTATACACACTTTACATTTAAAATATCCTGTAGTGTTTGAACTTTCTACTTTTAACAAATAGTTTACATATGAATTCTTTAAGTTTTCTACTTTGCATTTAGGAAATTACTACAAAAATTAATATTGAATATGTTTTATTGATTTGAAGCCAGAAAACATTGATTTTTTATAACCTGACCCTGCATATTTAAATTAGGAATCTAATATTTTTTGCTTGCCAAAGTTATTTGCCTTTATAGAGATCAAGTTTCTTTGAGAATCCTCTTAAATTAAGTTCACTTTTATAAAATCTGTTTTAATTGTTTGCTTAGTTATAATGAGAATTAAAAGATTTTTGAAATATTTAGCTGTGCCCATTTAAGTTTATTTTTAAAGCGTAGTTTAAAAGTGGTGTTAAAAATAAATCATAATGGGTGAAATGTACAATATGTAAATTATACCTCAATAAAATTTTTAAAGAAAAAAGAACATCACACCTTAGTGTCTTCTCAACAAATTACTACGGTGATCATAATTTGTTACAGACATTCCGTTGCATCTTTTTTAAAGAACTGTCAATGATGTGTTTATAATTAATTTTATTAATTTGACATCATATATAAGTAATGATTTATTTATTACTTAATAGGTATATTAATGAATTTAGGAGAGCTGAATTCTTATGTAGAGGGAAAGGATTTTTTTTGTTGTTTTAATAATCTCTGAACTACTGAACGTAAAGGTTTATATTTGAATTTTGTATTTTCTCTTTGAATTAAGACAACACTCCTTGACTTAGATGCTTTGGCACGACATTTGGCTGACTGCATTCGAAGGTAAAATTTCATGTGAAATTGACCATTACCCTGTTGTGGAATGATAAAGGACATACTTATGTGAACTATCTTCTCTTGCTTATATTCTTTTTTTGTAGCAGGGAGATACTTGATCATCAAGATGGTAACATAGAAGATGATGGGCTTACAGGGCTCCTCAGACTTGCAACAAGTGTAATTAAACACAAACCACCCTTTAAATTTTCAAGGGAAGGACAGGTATGTATTAAGACATCCAGATATCTTTGTGAAATGTGATTTAGACTTTATTATTGCATTGTATGTGGATATGTAAAATTTCCTTAAACATGTGGATATAAAGTTTGCTAAACCTTTATTGCTGTCAGGAAAAGTGAACTTTGAATAAAATGTATCTTGAACATATTATAAACCTTAGGCTTATTTTTAGAATGCAAAAACAAGGTGTTTTTTGTTTTTGTTTTTGTTTTCAGATTTTATTTATTTATTTTTAGAGAAAGGAGAAGGGGGGGAGAAAGAGAGGGAGAGAAACATCAATGTGTGGTTGCCTCTCATGTGCCCTGTAGCCCACAGCCTGGCCTGCAGCCTGAACTGGGAATCGAACTAGCGACCTTTTGGTTTGCAGGGTGGCAATCAGTCCACTGAGCCACACCAGCCAGGGCCAGAAACAAGTTTTAATTTCTATGACTATATGTAGAGAGACAACCTCTACTACAGTGATATAATTTGTGGGATTGAATATTTTGAACAGTAACTTACACAATAGAATTAACTAGTGATTATAGATTGGCCATTTTATTGGTTTTATGTTTGAAGGCTCATTTAACATAAAACCTGTCATTGAATATTTGATGCACTTAATGACTCTACACTAACAAATGTCTAATTACACTTCAGATTAAGTTACTCTTCCCATTGGCACTTTTGTCATTGCTTGCACTGATTTAGGTATGGTTTAGAGGGTTTTCTCAGGTCATTAATTGTGTCAGAAAACAGAAAAATAACCAAAAGGATGGAAGATTGTCCCCTGGGCATAGACTACAGATTCCTGAGATAAACTAAGGTGACAGTCTTAACCTAGCTTAAATCTGTGCTACTTCCCCTATTCTATAAAGCTCTTTCCTATGCTATTCCTTTTAGGTCCTTCTTTCATTTTTTTTATTACAACCATTGTGAATAATTTGATTCATTTAGAATTTTGCTGGTTGAAGTGTTTATTTTGTTGTTTTTGTTAGTTGGCTATAGGTTTGTTGTAGGTGGCCTGTATCACGTTGAGTTATGTTCCCTGTATTCCCACTTTGTTGAGAGTTTTAAAGTTTTATATATAAACAAATGTAGAAGTATTATTCTAAAATAGAAATTCATCTTTCTGATAATGTAACATTATAAAGCAAAAATCATAAGTAAAGAAGAAAACTTCATATAGTACAAAGAGAAGATTACTATATTTAGTTTGGTTTCCCATGTTGCCTGGTGATGGCCTTCCAGGACTTTTTGTGGATATAATAAATATACAACTATGTAATTTATGTTATGAAAACAGCATTCTTTGATCTTCTTTCTTCATTTAAAAATGAATATACTAATAAACACATGTAAAAATACATGAGGAAAATAATCTATTGACATGTTGCTAGTTAAAAAAAATACTGTGCAGGGTACAGCTTTGCACATCTGTTTCATTATATACCCACATAAATTCTTAAATTTGATTTATTTTAATCAGAATACATTAGTTTACAAAAGATCATTTCATTTTATATTCGCAAACATACTACATGACAGCTGTTTTCAACCAGTGTACTGTAGGAATTTTTAAAACATGCAATACATATTGAGTCAGGGTCACTGACTGCATTTCTCCTTAGACTCTTAAATAAAAAAAAATGACAGCAGCCAACATGACAATAGCTGTGTACATGAATCAAAATTATACCATTTTTTTTGGTCAGATCAACTATATAGATTGATATATAGATATAGATTTTTTTTTTTTTTTGCTTAATTGGAATCAGAATTAAACCTTTTTGAAATTATTATTTTTGTGCATTTAAGTTTATATTTTTATTTTATTTTATTTATTTGTAGAGAGGGAGGGGAGAGAGAGAGAGGGAGGGAGAGAGAGGGAGGGAGAGAGAGAAACATCAATGTGTAGTTGCTGGGGGCTGTGGCCTGCAACCCAGGCATATGCCCTGACTGGGAATCAAACCTGTGATGCTTTGGCTCACAGCCCACGCTCAATCCACTGAGCCATGCCAGCCAGGGCACATTTAAGTTTATTTTTAAAGCCTAGTTTAAAGGTGGTACTAAAAATAAATCTTAATGTGTGCATTGCACAGTATGTGAATTACACCTCAATAAAATTGTTAAACAAAAAAGCAAACATCAAAATTTAGTGTCTTCTCAACAAATTGCTGTTGTCATAATTTACTACAGACATTCCACTGTATCTTTTTTTAAAATATATTTTTCCCCTCCCTTTTATTTCCCTCTGTCCTATACCCACCCTCCCACCATCATTCTCCCACCTTAGTTCATGTCCATAGGTAATACATATAAGTTCTTTGGCTTCTCCATTCTCATACTATTCTTAACCTCCCCCTATTTTGTACCTACCATTTATGCTTATTCCTTCTACCTTTTTCCCCATTCTCCTCCCTCCCCCTCCCCACTGATAATCCTCCATGTGATCTTACTTCTGTGAATCTGTTTCTGTTCCAGTTGTTTACTTAGTTTATTTTTGTTTTTGTTTCTGTTTTGTTTTTAGGTTCCGTTGTTGATAGTTGTGAGTTTGTTGTCATTTTACTGTTTGTGTCTCTGATCATACTCTTTTTCTTAGATAAGTCCCTTTAACATTCCATACAACAGGGCTTGGTGATGATCAACTCCTTTAACTTGACCTATCTGGGAAGCACTTTATCTGTCCTTTCATTGCAAATGATAGCTTTGCTGGATAGAGTAATCTTGGATGTAGGTCCTTGCCTTTCATGATTTGAAATACTTCTTTCCAGCCCCTTCTTGCCTGCAAGGTTTCTTTTGAGACATCAGCTCATAATCTTATGGGAACTCTTTTGTAGGTAACTGTCTCCTTCTCTCTTGCTGCTTTTAAGATTCTCTCCTTATCTTTCATCTTGGGTAACTTAATTATGATGTGTCTCGACGTGTTCCTCCCTCCTTGGGTCCAACTTCTTTGGAATTCCCGGAATTCCTGGAAGTCTGTTTCCTTCACCAGATTGGGGAAGTTTTCCTTCATTATTTTTTCAAGTAAGATTTCAATTTCTTTTGTTCCTCTTCTTCTGGCACCCCATGTGATTCGGATGTTGGAGTGTTTGAAGTTGTCCCAGAGGTTCCTCAGCCTCTCCTCATTTTTTTTGAATTCTCATTTTTTCATTCTGTTCTGGTTGAGTGTTTATTTCTTCCTTTTGTTTCAAATCGCTGATTTGAGCCCCGGTTTCCTAACTGTTACTGTTGGTTCCCTATATTCCCCTTTATTTCACTTTGTGTAGCCTTCATTTCTTCCTTCATCCTGATTACCAGTGTTTCGAACTCTACATCAGATAGGTTGTCTATCTCCATTGCTTAGTTCTTTCTCTGAAGTTTTGATCTGTTCTTTCATTTGGGCCATATTTGTTTGTCTCAGCGCACCTGTTACGTGGTTAGGGGTGGAGCCTTAGGTATTTGCCCGAGTGGGGAACCTTCTTTGGCGCATTGTATTGTCTGTGGGGAAGGGGTCGGTGAGGGAACAATGCCACTTGCTTGGCTCTGATCCCACTTTCCATCACCTCCCTTGCTTCCCTCAATTGGATTGTACCCTTTCAGGTGCTGCTTCGCAGGTGTGTGGGTTTGTGTACATTTTAGGACCCTGTGGGCCTCTCTAGTGGACTCTCATGTAAGACTGGGAGTTTCCCCTGCTACTGCAGTCCCCACAGATTTTTACACCAGGAGTTTTGAGTCTTCTGCTTCCCACACTGAAACCCTGGGTTTCCCCATCTGTCTCGCTCCCCTGTTGTTCCTCCAAGCTTATTTGTGTGAATGTGGGGTCACTTGCGTGATCTGCCTTGCCTTGCCACCTGTCCTCTCTGCTCCAGCTTCCCATCTCTGCCTCTTCTACCAGTCTGGATGAATGTTTCTTTAACTCCTTGGTTGTTGGACTTCCATGCAGTTTGATTTTCTGGCAGTTCTGGTTGTTCTTTGTTTTGTTTTGTTTTGTTTTGAGATTTTCTTTATTTTTGGAGAGAGGGGAAGGGAAGGAGAAAGAGAGGGAGAGAAATATCAATGTGTGGTTGCCTCTCATATGGCCCACAACCCAGGTATGTGCCCTGACTGGGAATTGAACCGGCGACTCTTTTGGTTCATAGCCCTCGCTCAATCCACCGTGTTACACCAGCCAGGGCTGTTCTTTGTTTTTAAATTGGTTGTTATCCCTCTTTTGGTTGTGCAAGGAAGTGAAGCTTTTCTGTCTATGCCTCCATCTTGTCCAGAACTCCCAAAATGCTTTCTGCTTATCATAGCCTTTAAATACATTTTTTCAAAACTTTAGAGTAACAGCTATTTAACTCATTGAATTTCTATATCTAGACTCATTGGCAAAGATAGTGCATTACTAAACTAGTTTCTAGTCATTTCCCTTTCTTTTTCAGTGAGCTTGATTTTATTTTCTGGTTCATGTACATGTGTTAGTTTGTGTCCAAAATAGTCATCTCACCTTTGAATTCTAAGACAGATGAGATACTAATTAGTCTACCATATGAAGTAAGAATGTATTTACTTTCTATATTTCTTAGCCAAAGTTAGGAAATGTTCTTTCTTTGATAATAATGAGATGGAAGACACGAAGTCATTAATAGGAAAATATTTCAAAGTGTCCTTTGTCTGGTATTTGTGTCAGAGGTTTCCAAGACCGACCCAAGTCTTACTGATTCACTGGAAGGAATCCAAGGACCCTGCATGTAGTTGTAGTCATAGTTAATCTTTATTATAGCAAAATGATACAAAATGAAAGCTGCAAAAGAAAAGCATGGGGCCAAGTCTGGTGGATACTAAGTACATGCATATGACAGTCCTCTCTCCAATGGAGTTACACAGGGTATACTTAATCCCCCCCCCCCCTGCAGTGAGTGTAACAATGTGTGTGTGGTGTTTCCTTCTAGGGAAGCTGTCTTGAGCTTAGGAGTCCAGGGTTTTTATTGGAGTGGGTTGTGCAGATACATAGTATCTACATAATTGACATAGTCTCTGGAATTCCAGACTCTCAAGTAGAAAACATTTACTCAGCATAAACCAAGCACAAACAGCCCAGTGAGCCACTTTTATCAATTAGGTAAAGTTTTATATCAGAGGAGGTTACTATTTACCATTCAAGTTCCAAAAGACAGCCAAGGGCCAACCTTGCAATCCAGACTTTCTAAGGATAGCAGAGTCTTAGTCTTAACCACATTATCTCTTTTCTATGTAGCAACCCAGGAGGTTTTATACGCCAGAAAATGTACCATAGTAGTATTTGAGATGTCTGAGAGTCATAATTCATTCTTTGCTAATTTACCAAAGAAAATGAAAGAAGAACAAGTAGGGGAGGTAACTCACTCTGAGAGAGATCAAATGTAGGAAAAAGTACATCTGGAATGTTACTTTACGTGGTAAAACACTGCACCTCAGTTTGATCTTTACTAGTATAGAAATTAAGAGTTTGATGTCTTAAACCCTGACTCTGGCACCTGCCAACTCTGTGACCCCAAACAAGGTTCTTACTTTTTTTGTTTGTTTGTTTTGGGGCCTTTTATTATCCTCTGGCACTTAAGGTTTTCATTATGAGTAAATTGCTGCTTTGGCTGCTACTATGATTGCTACCACTGCTGCTGCTGCTGCTGCTACTGTTACTACTACTACTACTACTACTAGAGAAAATAAGAAACTTAAGTAAATGTAGAGGCAGTCAAGATAGGGAGTAATGAGTCCTTAACAAAAACTTGAGTCAATCAATGGTATATAAAATAATAGCACTGTAGATGGGAATCTGTAAGAATGAACTATATTAGGTGTTAAAAAGGAGGTAAGAGTGAAGGTTATCTTCACCCATTTTGTTTTCTCTAAGCGAAGTGAAGCTTGGGAAGACTGATATGATTGTATATGATGCAACTTTAACTTTTTAAACAGCATTTTAGAAAATTACAGATTGTCATATAATTTATTCTGCTGAGTTATTCACTTGGAATATAATTAATATTCAAGTTTATATAATTACTTGATTTTTCTCTGTTTTCCAGGAATTTTTAAGAGATATCTTCAATCTCCTGTTTTTGTTGCCTAGCCTAAAAGACAGACAACAGCCAAAATGCAAATCACATTCTTCAAGAGCTGCTGCTTATGATTTGTTAGTAGAGATGGTAAAGGGCTCTGTTGAGAACTACAGACTAATACACAACTGGGTTATGGCACAACACATGCAGTGTAAGCAGTCTTCTTTTTCTTTAATCTTTCTAAATCTTGTGTGCAGGAATGAGATTCTTGGATTGCATGGTTTAAAAAAGAATTCACCGTTCACACACTTTAACGTTTATAAGTGATTGTTGTTAGGATGTTATTGAAGTTAAAAAGTAAAAACTTTCTTTTTAAGAAACCAGTGTGAAGGACATTTTATAGAGAGCTGATGTACTTAAGCATTTTTGGTTAAATAATTTAGTGCTAAGGTGACAAGGACTCCGGCCTGTGGGGTCTGTGTATTGTGGCTGCAACAAACAAATTCACACAGACTACAGAAGTCCTGTGGAGAAAAAGGGATGGCCTGTCCGCTCTCTAAGTAAGAAAGAGGGCCTGGACCCTTGCGTGGACAGGCTTTTATTGCTTTTGTGGGTACATTATATCAAGGATGGTCCTCATTTACTTTGCAAAGGTTCGCTTTAGGTGGTTATTTTTTACAGGTAATAAAGGAAAGAATGTTGCTAATTACTTCAAAGAAAAAGGATATTTGCAAACACAAGGGGAAAGGTGGTTGAACTGGTTACACTCCATATTTGGGAGGTTTAGCAGATTTTAGGAAGTTACTTTAAAGATATGCAGTAAAAATTTGCTACCTCAATTCAGGGTGAGGGAGTTTTAGCAAAAAGCAAGCCTCAGAGTAGCCTAGGTACAATGCAGGCCCCATTCCCCACAGGAAAACCGATCTACGGACTTGGTTCCTGTGTGTCCACTCACTCCCTGCTGGTTTTCCAAATCAGGGGCAGGGCTACATTCACCATGCCACGCAGATAGGTTCCCTATACGAAGGAAAATAAAGTTGTGACAGTCCTTTGAATTTTTAGGGAATGAATTAGTTTTACTATGTGTTATTACTGATTTAAAAAATTAGCATATTTAATGTTTTATGTATATTAATCGTGTAATGGAGGTAGTAGTGGTTAATAAAAGCAATACATTATGTTTAATAGTTGGTTTGGGGGACATCTTTTTCTCCCTCTTTTTTCAGCAGCCCATGCACCTTATAAGTGGGATTATTGGCCTCACGAGGATGTCCGTGCTGAATGTAGATTTGTTGGCCTGACTAACCTTGGAGCTACTTGTTACTTGGCTTCAACTATACAGCAACTTTATATGATACCTGAAGCCAGACAGGCTGTCTTCACTGCTAAGGTATAGCTTTCTCACTTTAAAAATTAAAACTGTAAAACAAAATTTAATATTTTGTGGGTAAATCTAGATTTATTAAACTTACTAAAATATTGTTTGAGAAAGTAATTTATGAATTTGAAAAATGATAAAGTTTGGTTACATAACTAGCTAATGCCATGTATGTTTTAATTATTTTTACATTTCAGAGGATTACTACTAACATTGTAATACAATTTCTCAAAGGAAAACAATTGTGGAATATACACACTCAGTGTATTCAATGAACATGATATTTTCAGTGGCAATAAATACAAGTTTTTAATTTATTTTTTGTTATTCTAATACAGTTGTCCCAGTTTTTTCCCCCTTTGCCCTCCTCTACCCAGCCTTCCCCATCCACACCCACTCCCACATTCAAACCCATATCCATGGGTCCTTTATACATGTTCTTTGACTAGTCCCTTCACCTTCTTTTCTCCATCATCCCCCACACCTTCCCCTCTGGCTGCTGTCCGTTTGTTCCATGTTTCCATGTTTCTGGTTCTATTTTACTTGCTAGTTTATTTTGTTTATTAGATGCCTCTTTTAAGTGAGATCATATGTAGATCAACATATAGTAAATATATGTTGAACAGATTTCACTGTCAGTGTCCTTATCTCATGTCCTCAGTTGAATATAAGCTCCTAAACAACAGAGCCATGTTACTTGCACTTACCACAAATAACTAGTATATGCTTTCAGCATATGGGAGACTTATTTCATGAGACTATCAGACCTTCAGAATTACCACAGGTAGTAATTTGTAATGAGGATGATACTTCATGGGTAGAGATGAGTATATCTAATTAGTGTTTGGCATGAATGGGGGACCCTCCTTTAAACCTAGTGTTCAGGATTAAATCTCTAGCTAATGAGTCAGGCCAGATTCCTGAATCTGTTAATGACATTTGAATATTTAGAGGATTATTAAAGGTCTTGGACAGCATTCCTCTGTTGTTTGAAGGATTTGTTCTAGAAAAAAAAAAGATATGACTAGATGAGGGTGAGATGTGACTTACTAATGTATTTTTAAATGTGTGGATAACAACTTTGTTGCACACATTAGATGTTTTCTGTTAGAAAATCACCAATATGTAATGAACATGAAATCACCAAAACCACATTGATCTAGAAAGTAACTTTTTTAAGATGTATTTTTCAGGTTTTTTTTTTTTTTTTTTACATAATAGTGATGGCTATACTTATATAATGAACAAAATACTCCAATTTTTAAATGCTAAAATTGCTAAAGAAAGTATAGAGTGTGTTTTTGTTTTCTTCTATACACAGCTAAAAGAATAAACATGAATAGTGTTAAGCACATTGTAATACTTTCTTTTAATGGAAAGTTTTCTTTTCATTTTCAGTATTCAGAAGATATGAAGCACAAGACCACTCTTCTGGAGCTTCAAAAAATGTTTACATATTTAATGGTATGTTTGAGAATTGTGTGTAAAAATTTGATAGATATGCTCTCTGACCAAAGCTGGAAACATTGAATAGAGTTCATTTGTATTTACTTTGTCCTGTGTACTCTTATTTTTCAAATTGAATTTGTCACTTATTTGTATTCATAATAGTCATTTCTCAGTTACTTATATCCTGTTACTGTCCTTTGAAGAATTCCTTTCCTGTGACAGGGTCACATACCCCCCCCCCCTTAGGTTTAGAGTTTTCTGACTGATTTCTTTTTTCTTCTTAATTCTTCAAAAACTATAAAAGCAATAAATCTTTAAAAGAATAGAAAATCTTATGATATTATTCCCGTATTTAAAGCTCTGCAGTGGTTCTTCATGAACAGAATAGTATCCACGTTCATCAGTATGGCACATACCCTGTGTGATTTTACTTCTTCCTTTCAGCTTTCTTTATTATCACTCCCCATAATTCAGCCTCACTCCATAGTAACTATACAAGCCCTTTGGAGCCCATCACCCTTTTGAAGCCCTTTGTTTCATCACTTGTGTACTTGTTTATGCTACTGCTTCTGCCTATGGCACTCTTTCTTCAGCATTCTTCTCCATTTTCTTCCTTCTGTCATCTTTCAAGAATCAACTTGGTTTTCTAAGAAACCAAAGAATTTCATAAGGTATCTCCAAGTCACTGTAACTCAGTCATACCTACCACTTGTGTTAAAAGACACTTGTCTTACCTGTTGGAATCATGGGGACAGAGATTGTATCATTTATTTCTGTATTTTTCAGCTTCCAATAAGGACTCAGTAAATGAGATTTTTAACAAAATTAGAAGATTTACTAGTCATCCCTTGATTCCACTTTTAATTTTTGTTTAACAGAGTTGGGACATTCTATCTGAACTGTCAAGAGCTAAAACTTTTAAACTAATAAGAGCTATAGTTGATCTTAGCCAAAAAGCTAAGAAACGATTGAAAACTTTTAAATTAATAAAACAAAAGTTCAGTCTGAAGTAAAACTTATTCACCCTGCAAAGATTTTGTGTTTTATACTTCACAATATAAATCTGCATCCTTTGAGTCTCAAAATACTTTCTAGAAATTCCTAGACTTGAATAAATAAAAATTACTTTTTGATAATTTAAGCATCTCCTGGCACCAAGACTATAAACTGAAATTGCTATGAAAAATAAAACAAAAATGGAAAAAAAAAGTATTTTAAACCTTTATAGATTTACTATCTGTTTTGTTGTTGTGTTGATGTTTATTCATGAACGTTGTGATAATTTGCTTATTTTCATTTGAGACTTAGATTTGTTTCATTATTTTGTAATCCTTTTCCCTACTCCCATCCCCACCTTGCCTTTACAGGAGAGTGAATGCAAAGCATACAATCCTAGACCCTTTTGTAAAACATATACCATGGATAAGCAGCCTCTGAATACTGGCGAGCAGAAAGATATGACAGAGTTTTTTACTGACCTTATTACCAAAATTGAAGAAATGTCTCCAGAACTGGTTAGTACCAGAATACTGAAGCTTCTTTGAAATTTGTAGAGATTTGCCCAACTTTAATTACTGACTCTTGTTTGTTTGTTTTTAAAGAAAAATACTGTCAAAAGTTTGTTTGGAGGTGTAATTACAAACAATGTTGTGTCCTTGGTAAGTGTTCTACATGTTCTTTACTTTTTGGAAATCTTAATGTGTATTTTAGCTTATCATAATGAATTACTAATATTTGACTCTTGATTGACCAGGATTGTGAACATGTTAGTCAGACTGCTGAAGAGTTTTATACAGTGAGGTGCCAAGTGGCTGATATGAAGAACATTTATGTGAGTAATGTATATATTTTTACAATTTTTCCTGCTATTACCTATTTGTACATAGCAGATTTATGTTTTTCATCTTGAAGTTAACTTTCATATTTTCATCTATTTTCTTCATACTGTGCAACTCAGATAAGAAATAAAGATAGACCACAGAGCCATTTTTTTTTCTAATCAAAATTTAAATATTTCACATTTGAAAAAATCGGTGAGATTCCTACAGCATTTTGTCATGAGTGAAAAGAATATTTTACTGAAATTAAAAATTCACTTTTTAAAAATTTGTTTTCCTCTGTGTATTCTCTTCAAGTTAAAATTACTATCTTTTGTATTTTTGCATACTATAAACAATAACATGAAACTTTTAACTGTGGTTTTATACACAGGAATCTCTTGATGAAGTTACTATTAAAGATACTTTAGAAGGTGACAACATGTATACTTGTTCTCATTGTGGGAAGAAAGTACGAGCTGAGAAAAGGTATTTTTTTAAAAAATATAATGTTTATCATTTGGATAAATAATCAAATGGAAATAAAACACAAATTTGGTATAAATTAAAATTCGCTGATTAAGGTTAAGGTTATCTGCTTGGAGCTCATTCTCATGTAGTAGCTTTTCATTCAGTTACTGAAGTATACTTTAAAGTACCCTTAAACATTTCAGGTATTTTTTCCCCTTTCAGTTAACAAATATTTACCAATATCTGTCTAATTGCTAGTTCTCTGCTGTGTATTTATAGAGCATGAAAGAGTCTACTCATGAACTGAAGATATCCTCCTCTCAATCTCTAAAGTGAGAGATTTTTTTCTTAGGAGACCAGCCATAAGTTCAGGATGGAGTATTTGGGTAAAGATGTTTCAATTCTATAGGTGACTATTGAATGACAAATAGAAATTAGATTGGAAGAGCATCTTAGACAGTTAGTTGCTAGGAACAAAGGCAGAAAAATTGAAATGACCTCAAGGATTAGGCCAGCCTGCTAGTTCAGGTAGAGGATTTGTACTGACCAGTAATAGAAAGCAAGATTGGTAGTATATAGTAACGTCAAATGATTAATATCTAGATTTGGGGACTATCTGCATAATTGATTGATGGCATTACAACATCTGCCTGGGAAAGAAGATAAGTATTAGAAAGGACTGAGACTTAAGCCAGCCTGAAAATGCAGAGGAAAAGGTGACAGAATCAAAATGAGGAAAGAAAGAAAATCAAAATAGGGTTGTACCCCAGAAAATGGAGAAGAAAGTATTCAATTGATATAGTTTGAATTCTGTTTCAAAAAGTTACTCTGTGTTTTGTCAGGTTGTAGCAATAAAAACAGGGTTATCAGGGTATATGGAATCAAGTGTAGATCATTCATTTCAGAAGTTTGACCATGAACAGCAAGGAAGTTAGAATCTAGAAAGAACTTTGGGATCAAACAGGGGTTTTCTTTTTCTTTTTCTATGATTTTATTTATTCATTTCCAGAGAGAGGGGAAGGGAGGGAGAAAGAGGGAGAGAAACATCAGTGTGTGGTTGCCTCTCTCACACCCCCTACTGGGGACCTGGTCCACAACTCAGGCTTGTGCCCTGACTGGGAATTTAAGCAGAGGCCCTTTGGTTCTCAGGCCAGCCCGAGATAAGCAGTTTTCTAGATTAAATAGATCTGAGCGTGTTTTAAGGCAGAGAATGAAAAGCCATGCTTCAAATTGTTTAATAGAAGATTTTTTTCCAGGTAAACGTGCATTTGAAAGGAAAAGTATTCTTTTTCTCAATTTCCAGATGTCAAGTTGGTTGCAAAAGAGAAAAGGTGTAGGTGGACATAGTAAAATGAAAGTATAGTTTTGCAGGTAGTTACAGGAAGAAAACAAACTCATCTGACAAGAACTAGATTAGGGTAAGAGTTAAAGATTCACACAGAATGTTGTCAGTCAAAAGTGTTTTATTGTGGAGGAATAAAATGAGTCAATAAAAGATAATTGAAACAGTCATGTTCTTTGGAGAATCTCTTTTTAGTTGGAATAAACAAACCTGTTGAGTAAATCTGTCATTCATCTCTCCCATGCAAAAGTGTTATTCAGTCTTTTATACTTTTAGATGTCTTATAATAACATGATAAATGGTCATCAGAAATGGGCTGAGGGTCATATTCTGCTCTATCTTGAAACTTCTGGTTTTCTCAGTATATTTCTTCTTTCCTCAGTAATTTTTATCTACCACTATAACATTGATCTCTGCTGACATTCTAATGATTCCCAAATTATCTAATTCAGAATTCTGTGCTCTTCCAACTGTCTACTTGTGTGTCTCATAGATTTAATAGGTCTATAACATAAAGTCTCATCTTTCCAGATGTTTATTTTATTCTCTGACCCAACACATGGTTCATTGCCACCACAAGTCCTTCAGTGATGCTTAGCTTTCAGGATAAAGTTCATACTCGAACATTACATACAAGGCCCTTCATCATTTGACTCCTTTAGCTAGTCCCAAATAATCAGTAGTGATGAATTTTTAGACTTCTCATTCCCTTAGCTTATGACATCCTTCCCCTACCTTCATCTTCCTAAATAACTTGAAGAAAAAAAAACCTGAACTCTTGCTTTAAAGAAATTCTCTTTTGAATTCTGTGTGTCCAGCGAAGTATTCCCTGAAATTCCTAGTTTTCATGAATCCTAGTTTTTATATGTATATTGTTTAAACTGCATTTTTGGTTTTTTAAACTTGAAGTAGCAATATGTCAGCCATAAGATTTAGGTTAACCAGTTGACTTGTTGCTGCTGTTCTGATTATTGTAATACCAGGCATCACATATTGAATGATATTTGCCAGACAGTGTTCTTTGAAAGTTGTAGGGAGTAGACACTTACTCTCCATTTTACAAATCAGGAATTAAGCTCAGGTTAAGTAACTTTTTTAGGGTCACATAAATAATAAATGATGCAGAGAGACTATGCAAAATAAATACTTCAACCTTTGTTATATAAGGTAGATAAGAAAACTCTGAACCAGAGACCCCTTTGCCTTTGAAGTAGGTGTGGCTCTTTTCTGTGGCTCTTTGAGCTTCCATAGCCCCTTTACATATCTACATCATGTCATTTACCACAGTCTTCTGTAATTTATCTAGACAAAGGAAAGCTTTTTCAGAATTAAAAATGTTTTAACGGGGCACACATGTCCCCCTCTTGAAGGATTTTTGAAAGACAATTTTTAACAAAAGTTATTATTTTTTTTCTGTCCTTCAGGGCGTGTTTTAAGAAATTGCCTCGCATTCTGAGTTTTAATACTATGAGGTATACATTTAATATGGTCACGATGATGAAAGAGAAAGTGAACACACACTTTTCCTTTCCATTACGTTTGGATATGACACCCTACACAGAAGATTTTCTTATGGGAAAGAGTGACAGAAAAGAAGGTAATTTTCCATCTCTTTTCTCTTATTGTAAGTCTCTATAACTAGATAGTCATAAAGTTGTAATCAATATGCACCCAACAAAATTAAATTGACTGTTAGAAGAATGTTTTTAAAGACAGTATGGCACATTCAGTCAGTTAGCAAGTAAATACGTAATTATCTACTAGGACTGTGCTCTAGGCACTCTTCTAGGCATTGGAGAAAATGTAGTGGTTCCTGCCCTTGTAGAACTTAAGTCCTAGTGGGCAAGTCTTACATTGAACAAGAAATTACAAACATGAATGTGTTGTCAAATAGAACAGTAAATGTATTTCAGTTCCAGGGGAATTAGCGAGAGCTTTTATGAGAAGGTGACATTGAAGCAGATCTTGAGTAAGAGCTAGATCAAAAGGAATGGATAAGCTCTTTAGTGGGTGGGGGTGGGGTTCATAAAATAGGCAGAAGACTGTGGCCTGATAATTTTTTTTGTAGATCATGTTAATAATTTTGATCTTTATTCAGTGTGGAAACCATTGGAAGATTTTGAGCAGGGAACTGAAATGGGAACCAGGTGGGATCTGGAAAAGGTTAATCTGACTACAGCAATCAAAATGGATTCGAGGATGATGAAAGGGATGTGGGGAGGTCATTCTGGTAAACTACAGAGATGGTAACTTAGATGAGAAAGCATACTGGTAAGGTTGGAGAAGTGGATGGAGCTACAGTTAACAGGACTTGTTGATTGAATGAATAAACAAATCCAACAAAGTTGTTGAACATCCACCTACTATGTAATTTGGTATTCTTTTAGTAATGGGAATATAGTGACAACAAAGAACGAAGGTATCTGCTTCTTTGAAGCTTACATTTTAGTCAGTCTCCTACTAGAATGAGGAGGAAAAGTCAATAATGTCTTGGGTTTCTGGAAGAATCAGCCAGGTGAATAAAGGAGTCGTTATTTCAAGACCTCAAGAAAGAGGAAATGTGGTCAGAATGGTTGAATGCTAAAGAAAAGAAACAGTTTTATTAAGAACACAATGGAACATAATGTATCATGTAGAAGATTTTTGGTTATCTTTATGTAGAGCAGTTTCATTTGGGTGTTGCAATAGGAAGGAAGATTGCACTGAGTTAGATAAGGCCCTTTGTTCATAAGTAGTTACCTCCAAATGGTTGTTACTTTCATAAAACCAGTGATTTTCAAACAAAATGTGCCTTAAGGATCCCAGAGTGAGGAATGGAAATGGATGAGAGAAGAAAGCAGAACAAATCCAGTGTTCGCGTTTTCCATTTTTTCTTTAGCTGCAGAAGTTCCATTTTACATAGGAAGGTTCCTGGCAACTTTTCTTTCTATAAAAAGTTCTGCTGATTTAAAATTTAAGGTTTGCAGAAGCTACCATAAGATTTAGGGAAAAGAACGATGTTTTAATCTTTATACTCTATTGTCTGGCCTTAACTGAGCATTCAGTAAAAGTTTTACACTCTTTAAATGAGAGATGCAAGAGGTATGAACAAGTGCAGGGTAATCTTTCAAGAGAAGAACATATTCTTTAAGGAACATGGAATTATGGGAGTAATTTTTAAAGTTTAATTTTAGTAAGTTTAGAAGTTGCAGAAAATGAGCCAATAGAGATGATAAATTTAAAAATACAGGTGAAATTAAGAAGTGGACATTATATACACGCCTACTTTTTAGAATTTTTTCCAAACCCTTTATAAAATTATAGCAGGACTGCACAGGAACTGTGCTTCATTGTATTTTTTCATGATGCTTCATGGATGGAAGTAGCAGAAACTTACATTAACATAAAGGAATTTGTTAGGCCACAGGGGATGCATTTAGAGTCAGACCCTAGCACATCCTACTCCTCAGCCACTGCTTTGACACTGTCGGATTTTTTCCTCTCCACCTAATTACCACTTCATTTTCTAGTTTAGACTGTGCACTCAAGTCAATCAAATCTCCTCTCACTTGCTTCTTATTTTACAGTTGTCCCTGGGTATCTCAGAGAATTGGTTCCAGGACCCCTGCAGATAAATCCACAGATACTCAAGTCCCATATATAAAATAGTGTAGAACAATGCATATATTTGGCCTTTGACATCTGCAGATTCCCAACTGCAGAGTCCTAACTGTATCCAAAATACTGTTTTCTCTCTGCCTTCAATTAAATCCACAAATGTGAAACCTATGGATATGGAGGGCCTACTGTACTTTTTTTTTTTCTATGTGATGCCAGGAATACAGATCATAAATCATACATGTTCTTTAAACTTAAACCATTCTGAAGTTGTTTTTTTTTCCTTAGTGTCTTTAATATCTTTCAAGTTTCAATCTTTATGGGCAGGAAATATATTTTTTATTTTCATTTCTGTCTACATAAAGCTTCTGATATAGAGTGCTTCCTATTAACTGATAGTTGGAAACATACTATCAGTACAGTGCCCCCATTTTCCTTAACATGGGACAAAAAGACCTAAATATGTTAATGCCCTTTTATATTTTGTGTTTGCTCATAATAAAGATAGTACAAAATGCTTCATTCATATTTATCTATTTTGAAAGAAACAGCCAGATTAAACAAAAAGAACATAGTTTGTATTTATATATCGCATTGAGGTTGTCCATAGTTAGGTACTAACACATGGTTGTTCCAGTGATTCGTATAAATGTTTCTTAAATTTTTAGGCTATGGATGATGAGTCATTAGTAAATACAGTTGTTTTGTAAAGTATTCATACCTATTTCTGTACATAAAGTATGTTATATAAAGTGATTCTAAGATGTTGCTGTGCAGTTTTCAAAATTATTGCCATTATTTTATGTAAATCATTTCAGGTTTTAAGGAAGTCAGTGATCATTCAAAAGACACAGAGAGCTATGAGTATGACTTGATAGGAGTGACTGTTCACACAGGAACAGCAGATGGTGGGCACTATTATAGCTTCATCAGAGATATAGTGAATCCACATGCCTACAAAAACAATAAATGGTGAGTTTTAAGTATTTCATTGGAATTTTAAAAAATCTTTTCTTTAAATAGAAGTTTATAATAGTTTTCTCTTTAGATTTTGTTTTCTGATTTTAGTTTTCTAAAAACTTTCTATAAATTTAGAAAGGGGTTGAATAGAATTTTTAAATGAAAGTGACTTCAAAAGTCACTTATTATTCTTAAACTTTAGGGATCACCAGACTCTTCTGAAAATTTGTTGATGCTTTCCTGAGAAAAATGACACACAGAATTTTGCACACAACTTTATATTCATAGAAAATACTGTACCTTCAAAATATTTACATTAGTACATTGATTTCTTATTCTTTAAAGCCATCATGTCTATGATATCTTTAACTTTTTTGTCCTATTGAATATTTCCATAAATATATTTTAAATCTTTTTTTTATCATGATCATAAATTTTTTAAATGGCATCTTTATCTTTAGAAGTTGTTTCATCTCCTAACTTTTTTCTGTTCAGTAGCTTTACATGTTCTATTTAATGCATACTTTCAATTGTTTTTTATGAATTCTTGTTAGTTCTGGGTTATAAATGGATCTCAAACTTCAGGGTAGTTATGACTCTGTTATAAAATTATATTCCCAATTTCTGGTGGATTAGAGTTGTCAAAATAAGAGCTTAGTTAGAATTTACTTTATATTAATTATAGTTGATAATTATTTATATCAGTATGTAATCTAAATATTTTTTAAATAGGCATAATACAGAGATATTTAGTGTGCATATATATACTTTATCAACATTGTGTACTCTGTTTTAGGTATCTTTTTAATGATGCTGAGGTAAAACCTTTTGATTCTGCTCAACTTGCCTCTGAATGTTTTGGTGGAGAGATGACAGTAAGTTTTATTCAGAAATTATAAATGGTTTATGATCTTTCAGATGCTTTGCAGTATCATAAAATCCAATAGCAGAATCACTTAACTTTTTTTAAAATATTTTATTCATTTTTAGACAGAAGGGAAGGGAGGGAGAAAGAGAGGGAGAGAAACATCAGTGTGTGGTTGCCTCCTGCATGTCTCCCATTGAGTCCCGGCCTGCAACCTGGGCATGTGCCCTGACTGGGAATCGAACCAGCAACCCTTTGGTTTGCAGGCTGGTGCTCAGTCCGCTGAGCCACATTAGCCAGGGCTCACTTGACTTTTTTTAATCATTATAATTAAATCTAAATTTTATTTAGCTGGCATTTATGGGAAGTGTAGTATGTTTAGAGTATGTGATAGTGGGAAATATTTTAAAAATTACTATTTTTGCCTTCAACTGATTAAGAAGTTTAAGACTTGAAAATTAAATAGTAGTATAGGAATTCAGTTACATTGCCATGAAACATTATAATTCAGTAAGTTGTTTTCTTGAACGCTTTGGGATTAGAGCCAAAAGAAATTACTCTTTATAGTCTTAATATGAACACTTTTTAACAAGGAAGTTGGACTGACCTAACTTGAAAGAATTATTCATTTAGTGCCTTTTGTAAAGCAGCAGCAACCTGGTTATTACAAGTGAGAGGTTAGAATAAGAATAGTTTGTTTGTTACATAATTAGAAGTAAAATATAAGAAAAGACAGGTTGGATTAGTATTATAATTTTACTCTTCATAGACATTTTATCCTAATATCCAATTCTCTAAAAATTTTTAATTACCCTGTTGATTCTTAAAAGTCATGTTTTTAATAGTCTTTCCATTTCACAGATGAGCCCAGATAGACCAGTTTTCACTTGAATAGCCATGTTTGTTATGAAATAACTGTTCACATTTTGGACTTCAGTAAAGGGCTTTTTTTTTTTTATTGCTCTTTGGTGTTCTTATGTACTATTCTGAACAGAAAAGAAGAAGTAGGAAAATTGCTACCACTTTGGAAATGGGTAGGAGAAGGAAGTAAATAATGAGTTACCACTGAAGCCATTACTAAACTGATTGCATCTCTAGACATTATTCCTAGGACGTTTCCTCAAAAAAAATAAAAATAAAAATCACTTAAAAGATAGTTTCTTCTTCTCTTAAAAGATAGTTTTTTAAATTACAAGTCCATTTTTTCCCCCTTATCCTTCATATGTATTATGATAAAGTACCTTCAAATGTATTGTGAATTTTTTTTTTTTAATATGCTTAGTCAAAAACTTCTGTCAAGGATTTTAATGAATGTAATGCTATTTGAAAACTATTTACAAAGTTACTACATAGTATTCAGTAGCTTTTTTTGATATATTCTATATGTAAATATAGCTGAGTATACCCATTTTCTAAAGAAGGAAACTTATTTTTTAAAACAGACCAAGACCTACGATTCTGTTACAGATAAATTTATGGATTTCTCTTTTGAAAAGGTAACTGTTTCTTTCATATATAATTTTACACTGTTTTCTTTTTTTCCATGTTGCCTACTTTTATAGTTATATTTTGTCAAAGTGAAAATATACTTTTTTTCTTCTTAAAGACACACAGTGCATATATGCTGTTTTACAAACGCATGGAACCAGAGGAAGAAAATGGAAAAGAATACAAATTTGATGTTTCATCAGAATTACTAGAGGTATAAATTAATCTAACTTTAGCAACATTTGAAAGCATGTTAAGTATTTTTGCAAGTAATAATAGTATTATGATATAAGAACAGGCTAGGACAACATTAGGATATCTAATCCGGTGTAGGCTTTAACTGTATGCAACTACTCTTGCTAATACTGACATACTGCAGGTGAGTATGAAGTGAATGAAATCAAAGGCAGTGGAAAATTATTTGTAACATTGAAGAAAAATAAGAAAGACAAAGTTGTTGGAATTACGGCAAGCTCACAAGTAACTTATACAGTTGGTCATGTTCTTATCAGTGATAGGATTACAAATGTTCTCTTAGTCTTCATGATTTGAAATATGTATTTTTATTATTAAAAAGTGTGTCTCATTTGTAGTAATGAGGCTTTGTTTCATAATGTAGTAAGTGGTAATATTACTTTAATGTTTTAAGATTTATAAAAAGCAGTCATTACTTAGTGTTTGTTGTGTCAGTATTATAAACTCAGTCAGCCAAAAGTACAAAAAGTAAATCTCAAGAAGGTTATAACTGAAAAAATACTCTTCCATCTAGACAGTTTAGTTTTTACTATCTAATTGATGTGTTGATACTTGTACTGTGTGGTCAAGTATTTAAACTGAGTGGATTTTGTTCCCCCAAACTTAATATGTATTAAAAACTGGTATCTTGCCTACCCATATTACTGATAAAAAGCTAAGAATATTGTCTTCTTTAACCCCTTGAATTGGATTTACTAGAAAAATTAGATGCTTCACTACATTTTAGGTTATTAAACTCATTTATATAATAATTTCAACCACCATCACAATTAAAATTGAATAGATTAGAATCGCCATTATGTTGAAGACCTTACGCCCCCAAGGTATTCAGATAAATGTAGACTTTGTTCTAGATGAGGACTCAATAGTCGATTTTTTTTAACTCAGTAGTATTTAATGACAGCCCATTGTGAAATAAAAATGAAATTTTAAATAAAACCTTAGTGATGTACATTGTTCATTTACATCAGTGGTTCTTAACTGCCTTATATTCTTAAAAAATTATTAACAGCTTTAGAATTTTTTAAATAGTAGTTTTAATGTGGTTATAGCAATATTTACCATATTAGAAATTAAAATAAATTTTTAAAATTTATATTCATTTAAAAATAACAAAATTACATAGCATGGTAATATAAAGTTAAGGAGATTAAGTGGAAAAATTATTAGTAACATTGAAGAAAAATTAAGAGAAGTAAAGTGGTTGATGGAATTAGGATAAGCTAATTAATCATGTGAAAAAATGTTTCTTGAACAATACCATTCAGTGAGAAAAGTGTCCCTGTTTTACATTTTTGCAAATCTCTTTAATATCTGATTTAATACAAGACAATTTGTGTCTCATAAGAGGTTCTGTATTTGGTTTATTGTGATCTCATCGTTTAACCTCTGGAAAAACTTTATTGTATGCTTAGGAGAGAATGAGTAAAAAATTGTTTTGACCTTATAGATACCCTGAAAATGTCATAGGGGAACCCATAGCTCTCTGAACTATTCTTTGAAAATCACTGATTTAGGTATGTTGACAAAAGGGAATCCCAGACCTTTGCATATTGTAATAATGAAGTAATGACAAGAAAAACAAACTGAACTATGTTAGAATATTCTTAATTATAGGCCTAACCCAACCATTTTTTTCTATCATAGTTTCAGATTATTAATTTAAAATGTTTACCTGCACATACATTTTACCAAAAATTTAAGTAAAAATATTACTGTTACTTAACATTAAATGTAAATTTTAGATATCAACTGGAATCTGGACCTTTAGATTTGTTCAGTTAAAATATAGCTGGTAGCAGACTTCCCCAGAAGGTAAATAGGAAATTATAGAACCATAAAATAAGTAAACATACATTATAAATGGTAGTGACAATTATGAATAAAACAAGTAGAGTACACAAAAAGCGTAGTTGAATTGGGAATGCTGAGGAAGGTGATCAGGAAATGTGTCCTTCAAGTTTGACTTGAAAGTTAGTGAGAAGTTAATCATGTGAAAAGTACTTCAGACAAAGAGAACATTCTGTATCATTTCCTGAGGGAAGGATAGAGCTATTTGGCATGTTTTAGGGGCTGAAAGGTGATCTCTTTGGCTGTGGTGATAAATAAGTGCAAGAAAGAATGATCCAAGATGAATTGGATGGGTATATAGAAAACACTTTTGGATCAATGTCATGCAGTAGTTTCACACTGAGACACACATACCTAGTTTGCGCCACATACCTTTTATTGATACAATGCAGAAAGGACAGTCAAAAAACAAGATGGATATTTCTGTAGAATAGAAATGGAACAGAATTAAATACAGTAAGTCTAATGAAAATCATGGACTACCAGGCTTTAGGTCCAAAGCAGATAATGGTGGCCAAAGCAAAGGTTCAGGTCTTGTAGCAGAAAGGAGACAGTTCCTAGCTAAAAGCAAGAAACTTGGAAGAGGGCTCAATTGCTGTGAAAAGGCACTTGAATATCTTATAGTACTTCCATGTTCCATATATCTGGAAAAAAATCAACATGAATTTAAGTTTATATATTTTGGGAGCTTTGTTTCTAAAATATTGGTAAAATGTAATGAACCAAATGGTTTCTGGTATCTGATGTTAACATTTTTTTTTCTTCAGTGGATTTGGCATGATAACATGCAGTTTCTTCAAGACAAAAATATTTTTGAACATACATATTTTGGGTAAGTATGGTCAATTTTATAATAGATTTTTAAAAATTTTTATTGAATTTATTAGGGTGACATTGGTTAATACAATTATATAGGATTCAGATGTACTTTTCCATAATATATCATATGTATAATATATTGTGTGCTCACCACCCAAAGTCAGATCCCCTTCTGTCACCATTTATCCCCCATTTACCTTTTTTGTTATGCATTTCAATTATTCTCTATAAGAATTTCAACTTACTATTTTTAAATTCTAGGTTTATGTGGCAGTTGTGTAGTTGTATTCCCAGTACATTACCAGATCCTAAAGCTGTATCCCTAATGACCGCAAAGGTAATAATATATAAGCCTTTGATAAATTTTTCAAAATTGACTACTTTAAAATAATTAATCATTTTTTGCTTAATTTTATCTTTTTTTATAGTTAAGCACTTCCTTTGTTCTAGAGACATTCATTCATTCAAAAGAAAAGGTATGCATTTTATTTTGTGCATTTTTGTGATTTGATATCTTTTCGTTTTTATTGTCTTTAGCTGAGAAGTCCTTATGTCTTAACTTCTTTTTTTAGCCCACAATGCTTCAGTGGATTGAATTGTTGACCAAACAGTTTAATAATAGTCAAGCAGCTTGTGAGGTGAGTTGAATAATTCACTCTTTTGTTATGTTTTCTTAACTTAGATGCCACGGCAAAATTGTTTTATCTGTCAAATCATAGGGAGCCCAGTTTGAGTTATTCCTAAAATACTTGATAGCTGGGAGAAAATTATAGTTTATGTATCAAATCTATTATACTGCTTCAGTAATTGATTTTAAAGTTATTTAAAAATCATTTGGTTCCCCTCACCATGTATTAGAAGGAAAAAGTATAGAAAATTCAAAGACTACTAGATATTTCTTAACTACTCTTGAATGTTAACAGAATACTTAAAATGTTTATCTCACTCTGAGAAAAATATACATATGTCCCAGTAGATCAGTTTATGTTCAATATTGTCTGTTTCCATATTGCATAATAAGAGACATCCATAAGGATAATTACACACAGATAATGATCACTTAACCATATTACCATCGTAATATTATTTATAATTTTTTATTTCCTTACAAAAGTTTTAAGAGGTGGGAGATAGCACAGTATGCAATAAAGATGAAATTAGTTGAACATTTTATCTTATATAGGTCATCTAATTATACTTCGTAGTGATGAAATTGGAGAATCTGTTTATTATAAATTTCAAGCACAAAGGTTTAATTTTTCAAAACTTAATAATGAACATTTTAAAACATGCACAAAAATAGAGATGTATGTACTTATCACCCAATTTCATCAAAAGATGACATTTTTTTTATATATGTATTTCTGCCCCCCACCTTTTTTCAGCTAAAGTATCTTAAAGCAAATGTAAATACTGTATCATACATCCATAAATGCTCAGTATGTATCTCTAATAAACAAGAACTTTAAAAATAAAAATACATATGTAACATGATTCTATTCACTAATAGAATCTTTAGAATTTTTTAAATAGTTTTAATGTGGTTATAGCAATATTTAGAAAAATTAGAACCAGTTCTTTTACATCCAGTACCCATTCCATGTTCAGTTTTCTCTAATCGTCTAAAACAATGTGCTTTTCAGTGGTGTGTTTAAATGAATATTCAAAGTCCACATTTTGCTTTTGTTTCTTAAATCTTCTTTTATCTATTAAGTTACTTTTTTTTTCTCCTTGCCACTTTGTCCTTTGTTGTACAGGATTTTCCACATGGCTGGCTTTGACTGATTGCATCCTCCTGGTGTTATTTAACATGTTTCTCTATTCCCCTTCCACTTTATGATTTTTAAGCTGTTTCATAGATCTGGAGGGTTGATTGATTAGGTCATATTTTGTTTTGTTTTGATTTTTTTAATAAATTTTTTACTTCAGTTTTTTAACTAAAGATTTGCTTCTGGAACTCTGTCAAGGAGTTAAAAGTTTCTACAGTTTTCATTAATTGTGCGTATGTATATATGGCAGTACAATTCAATAGAAGAGCTAAATATGTGCTTAATAGATATGTTGAAATCAATGGAAAATTGTTCTTAGCTTAGGTAATGAAGCATGTTTATTGTTATTAAGAGAACATAATTTGTTTTTAAACATAAAAAAATGAATCATACTCTGATCATGACAATAGAAACAAAAGATTCTCCAGTATGACATTTATGCGGACTAAGAGAATAACAGTATTCGTTTTATTATAAGGACTGCATGTTGCTGTCATGCAGGTTGTGCATCCGAGGTATTCTGTAATAAGGTAATCCTGATTATGACTTCAGGCATTTTAGATTTTAGACTTTGTAACAGTTGAAGAATCTTTTTTGGTTAGAAATTCAAATAACTGAAACATTAATGAGAAGTAAAATATTTATGTAATTTTTATCCTGACAAGCATTGGTTAAATATTAAAAATCACACTGGTTTTTTACAGTGGTTTTTGGACCGAATGGCTGATGATGACTGGTGGCCAATGCAGATATTAATTAAATGCCCTAATCAAATTGTGAGACAGGTAAGAAAAAATTTATTTGAAAAAGAAATGGCTTTCAGGTTCATTCTAAAATTGCCTGAGACTATATCTTAACCCACCTTTTATGGTGGTTTGGAAAGATCAGCCTCTTATGATAAAAGTCATTTTTCTACTGTTTTCACCAGCCTTATTTTTAGCAAATTAGATGTTATTTCAATCAAGTGATTTAAATCATTCACATGTCCTGGTGATGGGAAGATAGCTATAAGCCACTTTTTCTCTTAGATCCTACAGTCTTCTGTATGAGTTGTACTGATTCTTTTTCAGATCCTTAGATACTCTAACCATGGGGAATGAAATGACCAGTTTATAAATCATTTCTGTGACAAGTTCTGAGCTGTCACATGAATATTTGTATTGCTAATTGGAAAATCAGACAAGGAAACTCTTAATACTACTTTATATTCATTTATGACACAAACCTGAAAATTTTATCTGAAATATGTCACATTTCAGTTATTGAGATATAATTTTTATATTATGAAATTCATCCAGACCTTTCCAAGTATACAAGATTGATACAATCCAACAAGATTGATATAATCCAACAAGATTGATAGGTTTCCAATCTTGTTACAACCATTATCTATCTGATTTTATAACATTCCAGAAAGAAGCCCATACCTATTAGCAGTCACTCCCCATTTTAACCTGTCTCTTCTCACCAGCCACTGGCGACCACTAATCTACTTTATCTTTCTGTAGATTTGCTTATTCTGACCATTTCATATAAATGGAAACATATAGTATGTGGTCTTTCATGACTGACTTCTTTGATTTAACAATGTTTTCAAGATTTATCCATGTTGTATCGTGTACCTATACTTCATCTCTTTTTATTGCCAAATAATATTCCATTAAATGGATATTCCAAATTTTGTTTATTCATTCAGCAGTTGATGAACATTTGGGGTATTTCCACTTTTTGGCTATTTTGAATAATGGTGCAATGAACATTTGTGTTCAAATAATTCTGTGGACATAGGTTTTCAATTTTATTTTGATATGTATCTAGGAGTAGAATACCTGGGTCATATTGTCACTTTTATGTTTAACAATTTTAGGAACTATCAAACTGTTTTTCATAGGTTCTATATCAGTTTATATTCTCACCAGCAATCAGTGAGGGTTCCAGTCTCACTACATCTTCTTTAACATTTTTTTACTGTCTTTTATTTTAGCCATTCTCATGAGTATGAAGTAGTATCTCATTTTGATTCTGGTATATTCCCCTAATAACTAGTGATATTAAGCATGTTTTCATGTGCTTATTGGCCATTTACGTATCTTATTTAGAGACTCTCCACTAGTTAAGAGAATCTTACGAAGCTTTGTTTTTTGTAGTCTCTATTCCTGAAATGTATTGTTTGTTTTTGTTTTTCCCTACTATAAAACTGAATATTGTTTTTCAGGCTAACTTTGTCTTATATCTTCAGTCTGTAGTCGAGATTCCACAAAAGCTTTAGAATGCCAAAAGATATAATCTGTAGGCAAAATGTAAAAGGATGGCAGAGAATTTTTTTAATCATGTTAATTTTTCAGTATTTGATGTGAGTGGCTCTTGGTTTGTTGAATCTTTTCATTTACAGATGTTTCAGCGTTTGTGTATCCACGTGATTCAAAGACTTAGACCTGTGCACGCTCATCTCTACCTACAGCCGGGAATGGAGGATGGGTAAGAAGTTATCTCTTGAACATTTTATTTTTAAGCTTTTTAATGATCTGCCTAAAAAGTATGTTTTTAATTTATTTATTTTTAGAGTGAGAGGAAATGAGGGAGAAAGAGAGAGAGAGAAACATCCATCAGTTGCCTCTCTTATGTCCTGTAACCCGCAACCCAGGCGTGTGCCCTGAGCGGGAAAGAAATAGGCAACCTTTTGCTTTGTGGGATGATGCCCAGCTGAGCCATGCCAGTCAGGGCCAAAGTATTTTTAAATATCCACAATGAAATATTTAAGTTCTTTTATTTAAAAATAATCTGTTATAAGCATGGATAGAACTGGAAAGCATTATGCTAAACGAAATAAGCCAGGTGGTGAAAGACAAATACCATATGATCTCACCTTTAACAGGAACCTAATCAACAAAACAAACAAGCAAGCAAAATACAACCAAAGACACTGACATTGAGAACAGGCTGCCAGTGACCAGAGGAGAGAGAGGAGGGAATTTCAGGGGAAAAGGGAAAGCGTTTGCAGGAACAATTATAAAGGACACATGGACAGTAACAGGGGTGGGTGGAAACGGGAGGGAGGTGGGGAGGGAGGGGGTGTTGGGCTAAGGTGAGGGGAAAAGGCAGAAAACTGTACTTGAACAACAATAAAAAATTAAATAAATAAAATAAAAATAATCTGTTATAATACAAACCAAGAAGGTTTGTATTAAAAAGTTTTCACTCTTTATTTTATTTTGTATTAAGTGCATCTTTAAAATCCTCTACAAATGACTCCATCTTTTGTTTGAATTGATTTAGCCAGACACAATTATTAGAATCCAGCTACTTCCATTGTTGTTAATTGTACTTATTACTACAAAAATGAAAGAGATAAATTCAGGTTTTTCAAAACAATTCTTCCAGAGTATCTGTCTCCTCCAGACTTCATGCTTTCTTTAAGATATATTAAATTGTGTTTTCAGGTCAGATGATATGGATGCCTCAGTAGAAGATATTGGTGGTCGTTCATGTGTCACTCGATTTGTGAGAACTCTGTTATTAATTATGGAACATGGTGTAAAACCTCACAGTAAACATCTTACGGAGTATTTTGCCTTTCTTTATGAATTTGCCAAAATGGGTGAAGAAGAGGTGAGGCTGTCTTGTTTGTTTCTGATATTGTGTACCTATTTTCAGTATTTAAAATTTGTTTTTACATTAATTTTAAATCAATATTTTTATTTTTAGAGCCAGTTTTTGCTTTCATTGCAAGCCATATCTACAATGGTACATTTTTACATGGGAACCAAAGGGCCTGAAAATGTAAGTACAATTCTGTCTTATTTTAGGGATTTAGAAGCCATGTTTATAAATTCGTATCATGGAAAATCATTAGATATTAGAACCCTTTAAAGTCTCTTGTGGCACTGATATTAAATATTTTTAAGGGTGTAAGCTTGATTGATACTTTTAATGAATATAGCAAGAGAAGAAACAATTAAGCAATAAATTTCACTGGTAAGGCCCTGGAAGAAATCAAATAAATTTAGGTGAAAATGGCCACCACCTGCTTTTGGATTCTATCATTAGTAGGTTGTTTTGGTGAACATTTTGTTGCCCATATTTTTTAAGCCCTTTGCTATTGAGTTTGTCAGAGTCTTCCAAAAATTTAAGTAGCGTGTCTGTTTATATATTAAACATCATGTGAATTTTGTTTTCTTTGTAATGACCACATTGGATTGAATGCTCTGTTTGCACTTAGCATAACACTAAGTGATCTCTAGTGTTCCTAAACTCCTGAAAGCCATAATATGTGTCAGGGAGAATATACATGTGTTAGATAAGCTTCATTCAGGCAAGAGCTATGGTACTGTTTGCTGTGAGTTTAATCCTTTTTGCAACCCTAAGAGAGGTATAAGTACTTTTGTTATTTCCACTTTATAGATGAAATTGAGGCGTAAGGACATTACCTGTATTTTTCGGACCATAAGACACACCTAGGTTTTAGAGGAGGAAAATAGGGGGAAAAATTTTTGAAGCAAAAAATGTGGCAAAATATCTGATAACATATTTCACCAATGTAAATGTAAACAGAATTCAACAGCAGCATTAACAACCAGTATTCCTCTGGGGCCGGGGGGTGGGGGCGGCTTCTTATAGTCCAAAAAATAGAGTGACTTGTTTTAGATCATAGTGAGCTGGGCTTTCATCCTTGGTCAAATGCCTGGTCTAAATTATTAATCACTATAGTATAATGTTTTTCAGAATATGGACAGTTATGTAACTCTAATGTATATGGCTCCTTGTTCAGACTATTTTTCTTTTGCTTTGTTAGATCATAAACCCTTTTTTAGTCTCTTGCATTTCAAAGCCCAAATGAGTATCTCTTTTAAATACCTGCTATTTGGATTATTTGACAACTACAAATAAGAATGCCTTAATTTGTGAAATTAGTAGTTTTATTAACTAGAAAATACTGTTTTATCATACGCATAAAGTTTGATCCTGATTTATTTTCAGAGGGGCTTGCCTATAAGAAAAAAAGAAATTAGTAAGGGATTTATCTATTAAGTAAGGTAAATAATTACAGAATGGAGAATTACTGCTCTTTACATTTCTGCCTATTAGTTCTAAAATTGTCCTGAATGTGGTTTAGACTTTAAAGTTAGGTTTAGACTTTGCTTTGAGTGACTGTTTTTCATGATACATGCTCCTGCCACTATCTATCCTGGGTAGTTATATAAAACAGTGAGATTGTATGTTCTCAATAGAGCATTATAAACTAATATAATGTTAAAATTGGATTTTGTTCTGCTCTAGCCTCAAGTTGAAGTATTGTCAGAGGAAGAAGGGGAAGAGGAAGAGGAGGAAGAAGATATCCTCTCTCTGGCAGAAGAAAAATACAGGCCAGCTGCCCTTGAAAAAATGATAGCTTTAGTTGCTCTTTTGGTTGAACAGTCTCGCTCAGAAAGGTGAAATGCGTCAACATTCAAGATGCATATAGCATGTTCAGTTATGCTCTTTTTTACATGATTGTTTTACCACTATTAACTCAGTAACTTTTGTTATTTAACTCCTTTTAAATAGCACCACAGTTTACCAACTCTTGTAGCTTAAATATTTCAATCCTTTGTACCAAACTCATACTTTACCTGGGTCATGTTAGAAATATATACAGTAAAGTGTCCATATGTGCATTCATCCTTTAACATAGCAGTTTCACTTCTAAGAATCTGTTCCCCAAATATAGAAAGGTATATATGTAGTGCTATTTACTGCAGTAGTGTTTTCAATAACAAAAGACTGGAGATGTCCACCTAGAAGGGGCTACTTGAAAAAAACAGAGCATCCACTTGGTAGAGTACTCAATAGCTGAACAAAGGAAGCATGGAATATATGTGTACTACCTTAGGGAAATTTTTAAAATAAATATTACTAAGTCAAAAATGCAGGTGGAGAAAGTGTGTATAATATGTTCTTTTTAAGAAAGGGGAGGCTGTGAGAGTGTGTCCTCATAGATCCTGTTTGTGAATTTGCCTGCATGCTAAAATTTTTTATAATCCTAAAGTCAGTACTGAAGGAGCTTTTACAGGCATTTATGGACTGCAGAAATTACATGTACAAAGTCGGGGGGGGGGGCTTTGATTTGCCTGTTGTATACTGTCCCAGATGAGGTTAATTATGGTGACATTTTGCATTCTTGCTTCCATTCTTGGGACAGAGCAAATAAATTTAGGGAAAATTTTAGTTTTCATATTGTAAACAATGTCTTTTTCACAGTATATGCCACATTTTTTCAAATTTCTGCTTTTTGTTGGTGACTTGGCTGTTTAAAATGGCCCCCAAGCATAACGCTAAGTGCTATCTAGTGTTTCTTAGCTCCAGAAGGCCATAATGTGCCTTAGAAAGAAAATGTATGTGTTACATAAGCTCCATTCAGTTATGAGCTATGGTGCTGTTTGCTGTGAGTTGAGTGCTAATGAGTCAGTGATGTGTTAAATTTAAAAAGTTAATATATCTATTGGTTGATGGAAATTTGACCAGAGGCTTACAGGAACCTCACCCTGTATTGCCCTATAAGCAGTGATTGAGTATTCACTAGTTTGCTGTTTGCCACACTTGGTAACACATAGGCACTACAAATAAGAATTAACTGTATTATTTTTAATTTGAAGAGTAAATCAAAAACAAAGAAGAAATAGTTTCCCATGGTTGGGGGAGGGTAAATAGGCTGGAGGGGAAAGGAGTGAAAGATTGACTTACTTGAATAGGCATTATTTTATTTTTTAGTTTTAACTTTGGAATCATGTAAATGTTTGATATAATAATTAATTATTTAAATGCAATCCCTATGAATCAAAAGCAGACTGAAATAAATTAGCCTAACTATGGTATTGAGCTGGCATTATAGCCACGGAGAAGGGTTGATTAAAGTAACCTTAGAGTACATTAATTTAACTATAAATTGCTAGTAGGAGGTACCTAGAGGACAAAAAGAATTATAAAATCATTATAAACAATTTTGAAATTATTATTCCAAATTTTTTTATTATAGAATAAAGCAAGTAATTGTTAATGTCATTAAAAACCAAGATTTTTAGCAAAAGAAAAATATATAAATATAAAATAATAGGGTTTTTATATAACTTTAAAACTGAATTTGGAAATTTCAGTAGCATTTATGGTATATTTTTGTCTTAGGCAAACAAAAACATGTATGTATAATGTACCTCCATTTTCTGAAAAGGCCTAGAAATCCAGAGGCAGCTCAGAATTAATAAATGCCCTTTAGCATCTAGATTGTAGTCTCTAGATACTTTTTTCCACTGAAAAAATTACGGTTCCTTGGAAATATGGCCAATTTCAGGTTTTCAGCAAGAAATGAATAGGAAGCTGGGAATGTTTTGTCACCTTGAAAAATAAAGAGGCTGTCAAAGCCGACTGAGGTCATGTCAAAAGAGCCAATTTAGAGAGGTTTATGCTGGTCATAGATTGGACAACCTGAGCATCAATAATAACTACAAGGGGACTAAAATACATCACAGATGTTTAAATCCATTCGTTCATAATAATATCTAAAAACAAGATGAAAAAAAAAACCTCATAGCCTTTGTGTAGTAGATTAGGAAACCAAATCATAATTTTGGAAATGTTAATTAAGGAATGATATTAAGCACTTATCTTTACCTGCAAGAATTATTATCTCGTGGCAGCCAAATAGTAAGTGACAGAAAGTTTATTGTCACAGAGGTATTTGAGCTAATAAATAAGTAAGTAGTGCTGGAATTAGAATGTTAATATCAGTATTTTACATTCAAATGAAATATTGGATCTAGGAAATGATAGTCATTGGCTGAAAACATTATAAAATGTGAGGCAGCTTTTAATTGTGTGCCTTTTGGAGAAATCCATACCACCACTAATAATTCTGAATTAAAAAGTCAAACCTAGATTTGATCAAGTCTCTAGATCTTACTAACAGTTTACAGGAAATAGGGAAACAGGTGAACATCTTAAAACACCACCACAGGGTACATTCAGCAAAATGGAAATGTGGGAAGTTCTATTGGACAAACCACCTGCTTTCTAAATTGTAGGATAAAAAACAAACTCAGGGGAAACCAGTAGTCTACAAGAGATTTGAAAGATAGTTTCAACCAATTGTAACAGAGGACTTTATTTGTATCCTGATTCAAACAAATTAAGTATAAAAATTTTTTTTAGAAACTGGATACTGTGTGATAGGAATTTTTGATTAATTTTGGGTATGAATAATGGGAGTATATTTACATATTTAAAAATATCTGTTAGCGATATGTATTGACATTTATGGATTAAGTGATAAAATATCTGGAATTGCTTCAGAATAGTCTTTATTGAGTGAATAGGAGGTACAAATGAAATCTGACTGGCCATGAATTTGGTAATTTGAGTAATACTAGTAAGCATGAATTTGGTAAGCTGAGTGATGGAATACTTGCACTATTTCTATTTTTATACTAAAATTTTCCATAATAAGTTTAAAAGACATATGTAATAGTTTTAAACTGGGATGTGAAACTTTCTAGTATTTCTTCATAGTTCATTTTGTTTGGAAGGTACTCATTTAAGAAAAAGCTGTCAAAATTAAACCTATCCTAGTGTTATAACAAAATATAACATAAATGGAAATAAATTGAATTTGAGCTTTTAGATACCAACTTTGGAATCTTGAAAAATTGTCTAAAATATTTCTAGCAAGCAAGTATAGCCAGCAGATAGTTCAGAATCATTTTATGGTGGTCACTTGGTATAGTTATAACTGAATTGACAATTTTGATGTGTGTCATGAAGCAAATAGCTACAAAGTAGTAGTATAGAGGGAAGAAAACCTTAATTTCTATTAATGTTTTCTTTCAGGCATTTGACATTATCACAGACTGACATGGCAGCATTAACAGGAGGAAAGGTAATACCTTCTCTAGATCAGATCATTTGATAATCACAAACATAATAACAACAGTTCTTAATTGAAAAACTTGCTTTTAACAGGGATTTCCCTTCTTGTTTCAACACATTCGTGATGGCATCAATATAAGACAAACTTGTAATCTGATTTTTAGCCTGTGTCGATACAATAATCGACTTGCAGAACATGTAAGTGCTGAGAAACAGTCTTAAAGTTTTTTAGTAATTTTAAAGACAATATTCTGAAATTCTGTTTTTCTCTTTTAGATTGTATCTATGCTTTTCACATCAATAGCAAAACTGACTCCTGAGGTATGTAGAAGTTTAATTTGTATTTTTAAAACTACTACCAGTATTGACAGTGCTTTCAAATGAACCTTTGAAATTGTCCTTGAAAAAAGTTGTCATAGTTTCCTCATAACATAACCTGTTTTCGAGTATGTAACTTGAATAAACTAAGTTAATGCTTCATGTCTTATCACAGATGTAATTTTCTCATTTAAATGTAAATGTACATATGAGTTGTGAATAGATACTAAGCTTTAGTGTTATTTGGTTTTAAGAATATAATTATGCCCAAGAAAAAAATAGACTAACCAGAATACTGGATAGGTAGGAAGTGTATTTTTTAAGTGAACTAAAGTAGCGTACAAAAATATTTTTTGTAGAATGGAAATGTTACAGTTGCTTTGTTAATACATGTCAAATATTAATACAAATTGTATCTGAGACCAAAGATTGCTACAGGGAACTTTTAATTTAAATTTTTCTATAAACATGGTTGTCTCATTTGAGTTTTGAATTTTCTTTTCCAAATTCAGAAAAATACATGTTTCCTGTTATATGTGGTTCCCATGCAATTGACTTTTTATTCCCAGCTGATCCTTTTCTTTTTTTTATTCTTATCTAAGGACATGCTTACTGATTTTAGAAAGAGGGGTAGGGAGGGAGTGGGAGAGAGAAAGAAACATCAGTGTGAGAGAAAAACATCAATTGGTTGCCTCTCACACATGTCCACACCAGGGACTGAACCTGCAACCCAGGTATGTACCCTGACTGGGAATCAAACCTCTGACCTTTCAGTTTATAGGACCATGCTCCAACCAACTGAGCCACACCAGCCCGGGCCTGATCCTCCTCTTTAAGTTCATACGCAGGAGTACTGAACTGTGCAAACATAATGCAGCAAACTTAAATGTGTTGTGTGCAAGAGTTATGTGTGTTTATTTTCTGCTGATAGAGATGGGTTCAAGTATATTTAAATACACAGTCTTGTATGTCTCTTACAGGCAGCCAATCCTTTCTTTAAATTATTGACTATGCTAATGGAGTTTGCTGGTGGACCTCCAGGAATGCCTCCCTTTGCATCTTACATTCTGCAGAGGATATGGGAGGTAAGTTGTGCAGCAGATGTTTCAGTATTTCTTTTTTGAGGATTTTATTTGTCGAATACAGTCACTACCATATTAAGTACCAGTTTCTTCTTACTTGAGCAACCCAAAATAGGTTTAGGAAGTTACTGGTCAAGGGAAGGAAAGATGCTTTAGTCAGAAGGTCTGCTGGGGGGGAAGAGATTTTGTCTAGTCTCCCAGATTTTTAAAGACTTTTTCCTAGAGTCATGAACAGCCTTCAGCCATTCCAAGATTCTCATTTCCCTACCGTCAAAAAAACATTATATAGAGTGGCAGAAGCCCTAGAAATACAAATGAAGTGTTCTCAGCAGTTGATGGAAATGGTAGAGAAAGCACCAGCCACTCTTTCCTCCACAGTTACTACTGAGGTCATAAAATTTCTCCTTAGAGTTGGAAAAGCCCGTTCTCTAGACAGGGGTCAATAAACTTTTTCTCTTCCTGGCCAGACAGTAAGTACTTTAGGCTCTGTTGAAACCATTTAGCTTCTGTTTTAGCATAAAACCAGCCATGAGCAATACATAAATGACTAGAAATGGCTGTGTTCCAGTAAAACTTAAAAACAGGCAACCAATGAATTTGGCCCGCAAGTCACGGTTTTCCAATCCCTACTCTAGATCGTAAGATTCCATTTTCCCATT
Source organism: Tonatia bakeri (assembly GCA_004024845.1). NCBI lineage: Eukaryota > Metazoa > Chordata > Mammalia > Chiroptera > Phyllostomidae > Tonatia > Tonatia bakeri. The sequence continues at coordinate 78,798 of PVIA01002038.1, read as the reverse complement.
TAAAAAAAAAAATCTCCACAGTGGTGCAGTGAACTGGTTTTCATTCTCACTTATAATAACAGATTGGGCAAACAATAATAAAAGTAGAGATGAGAAACTTTAAAGAATTAAAAGTACTTTTAAATTAATTTGCAAACGTAGGCCTAAAAGTCATTGACTTCTCTTATTGGTCTTATGTTAGAGTCCTTAGTTATTTTAATTTTATTTTGTGAACTAATGACAGATGTTTCTGAACATTTCCTGTTGATAAAAGTAAGTAGCTTTAGAAATGGTAAAAATCATGGTTGGAACTTTTTTTGGCTCTAGTTTTCAAAAAACTATTTGGACTTTTAAATGTTTAATGGCATATACCAAAAGCAAGTTAAAAAGTAACTGCTTATTTAGTTGGCCTCATAATTTGTTCTTGCCTGTTTTATTTGTAGGTAATTGAATATAATCCTTCTCAGTGTCTGGATTGGTTGGCAGTGCAGACACCCCGCAATAAACTGGCACACAGCTGGGTCCTACAGAATATGGAAAACTGGGTCGAGCGATTTCTTTTGGCTCACAATTATCCCAGAGTCAGGACTTGTAAGTCAGATATTCAGAATTTAACAAACCATTTGTTGTCCAATTTTTGTTTCTTTGTTTTGTTTTTAAGGTGACTACAGTGTGCCCATTGTTGTATAAGTCAAATGCTTTTAGAAATGCTGTTTTTAAAAGACAAAGTTATATTAGTATTTGGAAACTCATACCAATGTTTTACAAATATGTATAGTGTTTTTGGTTTTTTAAGGTTAGAAAAGTATGTCCTTTCTCAGGCAACATCACCACTACAGCCATTTTTTCCTTGCTTGATAGAGTGACAAAGCATGATAAGGATTAGTAAAGAGAGTGAAGGGCCAGGAAATTCTCTTAAAAAATATGAGAAGGCCAAGAGTAAAGTAGTAATAAAGACATAAAACAAGTTGAGAGAAAATATTTACTGAAATTATAGACATTAAATGATAAACATCTTTATTATACACACATCGGAGGAAAATAAACCAAAGATATTGGAAGACAGATGGGCAAGTACAAAATATAGATATTTTATGGACTGGAAGATTGCTTGTAAATAAACATAGAATATATCCTCTCTTGATAGTAGTCAAAGGAATAAAAATCAAAGTAGTTAATATTTTAAATGTTTTTAATCATTAAAACCATATTTATTAGCTATCTACTAAGAGAGCCTAGAATCAATGACACTCCAGTAGCATCAAGTACACCGAATACCCAGATCTCTTTTTCTAAACACTACTTTTCAATGAAACAAATCACAGCCCCTTGGAGAAATAGCTGATTAACATCTTGTGGAACCAGAAAGTAAAGAGGTACTTAAAAACCAGAGTAATGAGGGTATATCAAAGGGACTTAGAACCATCCTGAAAGAGCTCCCAATGGCCAAAGCTTGGTACAATTTGAATAAATAAATAACATAGCGCTGGATTGTAACCCAAAATATAAAATAAATATTCCTGAGTCTTCATACTGATGTAAATAAAGGATTAAGTAAATAAATGGAGAAGAGACAGCTCTCCCATACAAAAAAATTAAAATAATTTGCCCCAAGGAGGTTTAATTTCCCACCCCATTTGTGTACACTTAGTAACTTGCTTTGAAAAAGTAGAGTATGGGGGATGAGGGAAATAACTTTAAGAAACTTGACAAACATTAACCCAGCCAGGTGATTGAGGTTAACATAATCACTGAAGAGTCATGTTTTCAGCGTGTACCCTTGATATAATGTAATGCAAAGGGCACTGGACCTGTGTGGTCTTCCTCCCAAAAACCTATAACCTGAGTGTAACTATGATAAATATCAAACAAACCCAGTTTGAAGGACATTTCTACAAAAATACCTGACCCCCAAACTGTCAGGGTCACCAAATGCAAGGAAAGTCAGAGAAATTATCATAGCTGCAAGGAGCTTAAGGAGACATGATAACTACATGTAGTGTATCCTAGAACCTAAAAAAAAAAAAAAATAGGGCAAAGCTATTGAAATCTAAAGTGTAAAGTTTAGTTAATAGTTATGTGTCAGTGTTGGTTCCATAGTCACAACAAATGTGCCTTCTTAATAATTGCTATAACAGTAGAGGGAATGGGGAAAGGGGTATGGAAACTGTCTCTTTTAACTATTCTAAAATAAAAGATTTGGGAAAAACACCTTTCACTGGTGGGTACACATGGATTGGCATTGGTACTGTGCTTATAGGCTTGTTTTTCCTGCCAATTTAGTTAACCCCACAGAAATGGGATATTTGTAAGAGCTGACACAATATGTCAGTTGGCATTCATGTTTCTGAACTTAAAACGAAAACCTATGCTGAACCCCTCTGCTACCCAACAATGCTTTTTAGCTAGCCGTTACACCCAGTATTTCTAACAGTGCTCTGGAAACGGCGTTCTTATGCACTGCAGTGACACTGTTAAGTTAATACTACCCTTGTGAAAGGTAATTTAGGGTGTAACTAAATCCTTAAAATCTTTTTGCCCGTTTTCACTCAGTAATATTGTTTCAGGAATTTTCAGTGTAGATAAGTCATTCAATATATGGATACCCAACCACATTATTTATACTTGTGAAAAATTGAAAGCTGGATGTTCAGTCAGAAAATAAACTATTATAATACATCATTTTTAATTATTATAGTAGAGACTACAGTAATGTCAAAAGTGTTTTTGAAAAAATGTAACTTGAAAAAGGTACCCAAATACTTGAATAGAATGAATATAACTTAGAATAATAGTTATGATAGCATGCATGGAAGAAAAACTACAGAGAACTTTTTTTAAAAATAGATTTATTTATTTTTAGAGAGAGGGGAAGGGAGGGAAAAAGAGAGAGAGAAACTTCAGTGTGTGGTTGCTTCTCATATGCCCCCAACAGGGGACGTGGGCCTGCACTGGGCATGTGCCCTGACTAGGAATTGAACCAGTGACCCTTTGGTTCGTAGGGCAGCACTCAATCCACTGAGCCACACCAACCAGGCCGAGAACTTTTAATCTTACAAAATAACTTCAAGGAATTACTGAGAATGTTTAGTCTAAAGACAAATTGTGACATCATAGGTGTCATCATGTATTTTAAGAATTGCCATACAGAAGTGAAAGTAGATTTGTTCCAGGTTCAACTGAATAAGTTTTTTAAATCATGAAAGACTTTCTCAATTGCAGTGTTAGACAAAAATTGATCAGGATGCTACCTACATGTCAGCTTTTTAAGACACATATTAAATTCAGCCATCCTGGAAATAGACTACCAGAGCAATATATAGGTGAAGAAATAAATAGAAATGGAGTATTGTGCAGAAATGAGTTTAATTTATAATCTGTAAAATAGATTACAATTTTTTTTAAAAGATTTTATTTACTTTCAGAGAGAGAGGGGAAGGGAGGGAGAACAAGAGGGAAAGAAACATCAGTGTGTGGTTGCTTCTCATGTGCCCCCTTCTGAGGACCTGGCCTCCAACCCAGGCATGTGCCCTGACTGGGAATCAAACTGGCAACCCTTTGGCTCACAGGCTGGTGCTCACTCTACTGAGCCACACCAGCCAGGGCAGATTACAATTAATTTTAGAAACACTGACTTTATTTGCTTTGCAGTACAATGGAAATTATCAAATTATAGGTAGAATAGTGGGAGACAGAATTAGTAGATGTATTAAAAAGCGTTAAACTAAGACCTTAGAAGCCTTAGCTCATGAGGTTGACCACCTGGGTTTGAATTCCAGTTGTGCCACTAGCTGTATGATATGAAGTGGTCTTACTGTTTTAAGTCTGAGTGAGAATAAGGATAAATAAAAGTAGTGCCTACTAATGTATATAATGTTAGGATGTTAAATAGTAAACATTCAATAAATGTTAACAATTCTTGTTATTGTTTTACCATTGTCGTCATCTTCATCTATGTGATTTAGTCTTTGCTTCTTCAAAATTCCGATTTTCCACTGTAATATCACTTGCCTCCAGGATGACTGTTAAGATTAAATGAGATAATATTTATAAAGTATTTAGCTCAATGCCTTGCTCGTAGTTAACTGCTTTTCCAGATAGACTCAACCAATGAGTTATTACATCTCAGAATTATAGCATAGGCTTAATAATATTTTTCAGGTATGTTGAGAGATTCTTTCTTTGTGTGCAAGGTTAGCCTAGAAGACTTTTAAAGATTTTCCAAAACTAATGTTGTATAATTGGCCGATATATATAGTCTTATCATAATATATCTCATTCTGTCTTTATAATGTAAATAAATTTTACTATGATCTGTAAATTATTACAAAATAATCATTGCTCCAAATACTGTGTTCTTCCTGTTAAACCATATTGTTTCCTAAGAAGAAATAAAATGATAAAATAAGTGGGAAAACTTTACAACTTGGGAAAACTAAACAAAAGAGGTTTAAAGCTGTTTCTGCTAATGGTATTGTTGTGTCCACTTAAAAAATAACAGTGACAAAAGGAAGATGTCTGTTTTCATCATTCCTTGGGGTCTTTTTGTGAGGCTAATAGTAGAGCAGAAAGATATTAAAAGAGGTGTTCATGTCCCTTAAATTTTATTCATTTTCATTTTTAAAGGAAAGAGTGGCTTTGTGTTTAATGACTGCTCTTCAGTCTATTTTATATCTTGTAAGAATCTATCTGACAGTTTTGTTTTACATTTTATAGCTGCAGCATATCTTCTGGTGTCCCTTATACCAAGCAATTCATTCCGCCAGATGTTCCGGTCAACACGGTCTTTGCACATCCCAACCCGTGACCTTCCACTCAGTCCAGACACAACAGTAGTCCTGCATCAGGTCTACAACGTGCTCCTTGGTTTGCTCTCAAGAGCCAAACTTTATGTTGATGCTGCTGTTCATGGCACTACAAAGCTAGTGCCCTATTTTAGCTTTATGACTTACTGTTTAATTTCCAAAACTGAGAAGCTGATGTTTTCCACATATTTCATGGATTTGTGGAACCTTTTCCAGCCTAAACTTTCTGAGCCAGCAATAGCTACAAATCACAATAAACAGGCTTTGCTTTCATTTTGGTACAATGTGTGTGCTGACTGTCCAGAGAATATCCGCCTTATTGTTCAGAACCCAGTGGTAACCAAGAACATTGCCTTCAATTACATCCTTGCTGACCATGATGATCAGGATGTGGTGCTTTTTAACCGTGGGATGCTGCCTGCCTACTATGGCATTCTGAGGCTCTGCTGTGAGCAGTCTCCTGCATTTACAAGACAACTAGCTTCTCACCAGAACATCCAGTGGGCCTTTAAGAATCTCACACCACATGCCAGCCAATACCCTGGAGTGAGTAAAATTGACAAATCTCATATTTGTATCTTCAAATTGATTAGAAATACCTGTTTTTTCCTTTGTGCAAAATGATGACGGTCTAACTTTATTCTTTCTTAAAGACTTAATGTATATTTGTTTTCTTGAACATGTGTAAAATGCTATATGGTTGTGAAATTTATAAGTATATGTATAGTTTTTCTTAGGTTTATGTTGACATTTTCTCTCTAATGGAACCTACCTGTTTTAATGTATTGTTTTGCAAATGTGTCTTTTATGTGTACCTAATGAAAAAAGTCAGCTTTGTGGTAGTTTTAAGGAAGTGAGTATTTACCATTTAGATAATAGCAAGATGTATATGTTATGCTAAGTTGTGATTTGGACAGTGTTTTTATCTTTGCTGTAGTATTCCATAGTATTTCTTTCTCACACTACATTCAACTGAATGAAATCAAATATATGCATTCCAAATATGATCCTTTTTTCTCTGCAGACTATTTGTAGGTTTCATATTAAATTTTCTCCCCTCCATGTAAGACTGGATACTTCTTTTCACTGTCATCTCTTCCTCTCTGTTGTTAATAGAAAATTAGACCAAGAGAGTATAAATCTGGAGATGAGGTGAAAAGGAGAATATGGAACCCTTTTTAAAGCTATTCTGAACCCACAGACCACAAACTGCTAATATGAGAAGTTGTTTGCTAAGTAGGGGGTAGTGGGAGTGGGGAGTAGGAAGAGCTTTTTCAAGACATTCAGCAGTTCAATCAAAAGAATACAATAAAGGGTATTGTAAGGATTGATATCCTTGAATTGTGTTCTGTACAATTCCTGTTTTTAAAAAAAAAGTCTTTACTGATCTTTAGATCAGTAAATGTAATGATCATAATGTAGTGAACTGTTTAGAATTTCTCACCCTGAAAGAATAATCTACTTTCCAGTGAAGAAAGTTAGAATGCCTATAATAAAGAAAAGAAGTGTGACTGTATTAAGTACCAAGAAAAATGTTCCAAACCAAGGCTATAAGAATATAGAACAAAGAGAATAAGAGTCTGCCTGACTTAGGAGTCAGACCAGGATTAATAATACTAAGGTTCACTGGATTTGTTCCTGTCACATTCACATAAATAACATTTAATTTAATTACTAAACATGTCCATAGTTAAATATACCTTTGAAGAGTGCTGGTGAGTGCAAATATTCCCTAATGCTGTTACTTGCCCTTAAGGTCAATGAAATGTAATAGCTTTTAATGTAGAACTTAATGTTAGAAATTTTAATAAAAATGGTGCTTAAATCAATTTTGACAGATAACATAATCTGACTATCCATCATTCAAGAAAGATAATTTCAAATGTTCGCACCAAAGGGTTTTTCTCAGAAATGGTCATAATTGAGTAGCATAAAATTTTTGTGACAAATAGTGATTTCTCATTTATTAAAGAAAAGGGACAAAGGATTCTTGTAGCATATCTTTGGATTCACAGTGGAAGTTAGAAAACTTAGTCTTTAAACAGTATCAAGACTAAAAATGAACAGTATTAACTTGTAGTTTTTAATCTTCCTAAAATTCCATTTTGAGATTTTCTTTCAGTGAATTACATATGAAATTTTAAAAATAGAATTTGTTGCTAATTTTATAACTATTCTTGAATGCTAGTGTAATCTAGCTTATTTATGTAATTTTAAGAACTAATGAGCATAACATTCAGAATGAGAAGCAGACATTCTAAAATGTAAGGTTAAAATATCACCATAATACTTATTTTTCTTTTTTTTAGGCAGTGGAAGAACTATTTAACCTGATGCAGCTATTTATAGCTCAGAGGCCAGATATGAGAGATGAAGAATTAGAAGATATTAAACAGTTTAAGAAAACAACCATAAGTTGTTACTTACGTTGCTTAGATGGTCGCTCCTGCTGGACTACTTTAATAAGGTAGAAAGGTGTTTTGTGGTGTTTTTTTGCTTATTTTGTTTTTCCAAGTAAGGGGACATATAATTTTAAATTATTTGTAACTGAAAGTTTACCAATTCTATAAGGTTATTGGGAAAGCATTTGTGCATTTAGTCACCTTGAAAGAATTTATATTTTGAAAGTTAAAAAGTTAAGCTACTTTTAAACAGGGTTTGTTTTTGTTTGGTTTTGGATTGTGTTTTCTCAGAATTATAGAATCTTAGAATTGGAAGAAACCTTACCATACATGTATAATCTTCTACCTAAAGCTTTACACTCCTCTTCTCTATGGCAGTAATCCAAATTTATGCTTGAAAAGTTCAGTTCTGGAGGCCTCCAGAAACAGCTTTCTTCATCTTTGGATGAGTCACTGTTAATGTTTTTCATTCTGTGTAGCCTGGGTCTATCTATATTTCATAACTATAGGAATTAGACAAAGTAATAAATCATGATCTTTACAGTTCTGAGCAAATTAAAATCCAGGTTAATTTCTTAAAATGCTTCTATATATTGGGTTGGCCAAAAAGTCCATATGGTGTTTTCCATAAAATAAAAGACACATTTTTATTTTTACCAGTAACTTTATTGATTTGGATATTTTGAGTATGTTGGCTTTCTCCCACATGGCATAATGTTGACTGTTCTCAATTAATGCCTCCATATGATCACTATCAACTTTAGCTGTCTACCCAACTGAGCATCATCCAGCAATAAATCTCCAGCATGAAACTGTGCAAACAACTTTTGACATGTTCGATCAATCACAGCACCTTCTCCACATGCTGCACAATTTTTTTTCTATGTTTCAGTTGTGTTTTTACATTTCTTGAAATAATAAAGCACAATATGCTGAAAATGTGTGGGATTTTTCTCCCATCTTCATTATTAAAATGGCTACACAAAAAATTCACCAATTTTGCTTAATTTTTAAAAAATATATGCTGATATAACAGCTGTCACATATAGTCTAAAAAAATTGTTTTGAATGAAATTAAAGACAACTAAATGCTACTAGAGCCATTGTACAGAAGAAAACCAGACAAAGTTTAGGACAGCCCAATATTATGTCTAATAACTGGAGGTGATATCCTTTATTAGGCACACATTTCTTTCTTTCTTTCTTTTTTTTAAGATCTTATTTATTTATTTTTACAGAGAGGGGAAAGGAGGGAGAAAGACAGGGAGAGAAAAATCAATGTGTGGTTGCCTCTTAGGCACCCCCTCCTGGCCTGCAACCCAGGCATGTGCCCTGACTGGGAATCAAACCAGCAATCCTTTGGTTTGCAGGCCAGCATTCAGTCCACTGAGTCATAACCAGCCAGGGCTGAAAAACATTTTTTATACTGAAACTTCTAAAATATCCCTATTGTACCTCTCTTCCACCATTGTGGAGTTAACTATATACTATTAGACATAACGTTTCCTTAATTTACTTAGAGAGTTTCTTATTTAATATTACCTCCTTTTATTGCATTTATAAGAAATAGCTGTAGTAGTCTCTCTTCTGTAGGTAGGAAGATAGAGCACCTAAATGACAATATATTGTACTTCAGGGTTGTGTGGGTTTGTTTGTTTTTTTTAATATCAGCAAAGTGTTCTGTTCTGATTTAGAGTTCTCAAATTAGACTTTATGTATTTTTTCCAGTGCCTTCAGAATACTATTAGAATCTGATGAAGACAGACTTCTTGTTGTATTTAATCGAGGGTTGATCCTGATGACTGAGGTAAATATTTTATGATAGCTGTATTTTGTTTTAATTTCCTTACCAAGACTTCTTGTTTTTTGGCTATTTAGAGCTTATTGTAGACTTTACAGTTGTCTTGATATCTTGATTTTAATTATACAGAGCACTAAATGCTAATCTATATTCAGATAATAATTAGATCACATATTTTAGGGTGCTATTTTCTTTTTCCGTAGTAATTCCATTCTTTCCCCATCACTTTGTATTTAGAACAACCACTTAAAATAGCTTAGTTTTATTTATTTTATTTGTAAGGATAGAAACAGAAGAAACTCATATGATTTAATCAAGGGCACACAGTTCTCAAGAGCTCACTTGTTTGGTAACGTTTCTGAGACTGAGATTAGCATCATCAGAGAAAGCCCGTGAAACTGTTTTAGGTGGTTAAAATCAGCCATTCAGTCTTCCCATAATTCTTGAACATCCACACTATGAGATGATTTTAAGGCCACAGAGGTACATTGTAACCTTTTGTCTACTAATGGAGATAAAGTGAGAGTACATGTGAAGGATATTGTGAGATTGAGAGGTAGGGTGGTTTTTTCAGAGGTGTGTGGTAGAATAGGAATACAACACATTTGAAACTACTTTGAAAAATTTGGACTTGAGTAAGTGGGAGAGCATTTAGATAAATTATTTAATAGACACAGAGACAAGGAAATACTGATTGTATTTGAGAAATGCCAACTCTTTCTGTTTGGATAAAACAAAAGGTATATGAAGAGGAGTAGTGAGAATTTAATTCTTTCACTCAACAGATGTTTGAGTGTCTCCTCTGTGCCAGGCACTATACTGGGCACTGGGGATATAGCAGTGAACTAGACAGACATGGGTCCTTTCTTCACAACTTACAGGTTAAATGTCACCCAAGTACATTGTTTAGATTATGTACTGCCACGGATTCTAGGCTATGAATGTTGACTTAAATTCCGAATAGTATACAGGCTATGGGGAACTAATTCAAGAGGATTAGAAACAAGATGCTTTGATGTAGAATGAAGTAGGAAACAAACCTAAGGGTTTAGTTAAGTTTAATATTGTTAAAGAAAATAGACTTAATGAGCCATTATGATTAAAAAATTCCTATGTTTTTTAGCTTTTTGCCTCTTTCAGACCAACTATTTTGAGTATGGCTGACAGCCATGTCATCCTTTTCTATCTTCAGAAGCCCTGAAATGTTACTTAAAACAGTTACCTATTCTTCCCAATCTTCCTGTTGCTCCTGCTGCCTTATAAGCGTTAGGCTTGCAGTCTTAGAACAAATAGTAACAAAAAGAAGAGAAATCTGATTAAACAAATTGTTCTTTCAGACTAAAATGTATACACAAAATATCAGAGTTCTGAAGTGTGAGGACTTGTATATATTAAAAAAGAGCTGAAGGAGAAAATTTGACTTAGATAAAAAGCAAATAGATTTGCTTTGTGTTTATATACATATGCATATTTTGAGTCTGAAAACATGTATCTAGAGAATGAGCACTACAGTTTTGTGGCTCAATAAAGTCAAAATGAAAATGAAGTTTTCCATTCTTTTGAATCATTTGTAGTCTTTCAACACACTGCACATGATGTATCATGAAGCCACAGCTTGCCATGTGACTGGAGACTTAGTAGAACTTCTGTCAATATTCCTTTCGGTATTGAAGTCTACACGCCCATATCTTCAGAGAAAAGGTTTGGCCATTTCTATTTCTTCTTGTTGTTGTTAGTTCAACTCTTAAAGAGCAAAATGAGGCATTTCAACTGCATGCTTCAGAGAATTCGTTTTTATTTCATTTATGTACAGTAGTTCGGGCTGATGCTAGCTAATCATGAGGAAATGCTTATCATGACCTCCTGATATAATGCTTTTGTTTATTTTCTATATTTTTACCCCAAAAATAGTCAAGCATGCTGTAAGTGTCAAGATTTAGGAGACTGGAAAACACTTCCAGCACAGTTACAACATAAGTATTTTGTGAATACTCATGTTTTGTGAGTATTTTATGAATACTGGAAACTTCATGGCTTAGATTAGATGATTTTTTAGTTTGAGAGAAATAACTATAAAAATATCTCTTTTGTCCCTGTAAGGCAGTGTTAACTGTGAACTTCATATAAATTTCTGGAAAATAGAATATATTCATCACTCAAATATGTGCTTTAAGAAGTCTATCAGGGTTAGCCCTGCCCAGTGTGGCTTAGTCGATGGGGTGTCATCCTGCAGACTGAAGGGTCCCTGGTTTGATTCCTGGTCAGGGCACATGGCTATGACACGGGTTTGATCCCCAGTCACAGCACATGCAGGAAGCAACCAATCAATGTTTCTCTTGCAATGATGTTTTTCACCCTCTCTTAAATCAAGAAAAGAAAAGGGACAAAAAAGAAATGTAGCAGATTTAACAGTAACAGCCATCTCATGAAAATAGTCACAACTTTTACCCGAGATGTTTGTGATTAATTTGAATTTCTTGGTGTTAGTATTCTTTAGTTTACATAGAAAATAATTGTGAAAAGGTTTGATTTCAAATGGTCTATTTGCATATGCTTTTGTATTTGCAGATGTAAAACAAGCATTAATCCAGTGGCAGGAGCGAATTGAATTTGCTCATAAACTGTTAACTCTTCTTAATTCCTATAGTCCTCCAGAACTTAGAAATGCCTGTATTGGTAAGTCACTTAGAAAATATACCTATGTGAAACCCTAGTGAAAGAACATTTTTCCTGTTTTTTGGGGGGTTTTTTGTTTGTTTGTTTTTTGGGGTGGGGGGTTGGTAAGATGCAATGTTAGTTTGTAGGGTTTGGAAAACATTTTTACTTTCTATGTGTAACTCGCACTAGCCAACAGGTCCTAAGAAAATTGAGTTTTATTTCTTATTATGCCAGTAATTTACCTATGTGATCATGGGCAGGTCACTTAATATATCTGGGCCATTTGACTTTAGGTTATCTCTAGATCTCCTGCTCTGAAATCTTCGGATCCTATGTAGGCAAGATAGAATCATGAAAATTTTACAGAGTAGAATTGACATTGTAGAGGGTTGTGGTGATTATTTCACTTTGAGTTCTTTTGCCTAAAGATACTTTGTACTAGCTGTTCATAGACTCCTAAGTATTCTACGTTTTTATTGATTGCATATTTATAATAAAATGATAATTTGTGCCTTTAAAGGACCCCCTCATTTTGAATTTATATTGAGATTTTTACTAACTTAGAAAGAACTCTGAAGTGATCTTTAGAGACTTTCTCAAAATGACATGAGTAATTGGCTGTCATGTATAAGCAGGCAGTCTTTGCAGGCATTGGACTGTGGAATTATTGGACTATACTTCTCCAGCAAGAGGGGGGAGGTACATAGTAGTAATCTCTATTGCCAGTAACCTGTCATCATGAGCATTACACCTATGATTAGAGGATGAGAATCAGTCCAGCTAGCATCATGAAACATTAAAAGTAGATTAAGGATTATCCCTTAGATCTGAAAAACTTTGAACTTTAGATTTCTTTATATGTTTCTGTGGTTGATTTTATGAAGACACATAATATGCATTAAATATTTTCTTCAATGTACTTCTCCTTGGTGCTTCTCTTGGATAAATAATATACAAATAAAAAGTTTTAAATTTTAGTTTCTAAATAATGTCCACATTGTGGTTGGTAGTTCTGCTGATTCAGATTTCATTGAGCATCAGACACAATTTCTCCCAGTGTCAGTAACTAAAACAGTTTTAGACTCATTAAGACTTTCCAGCTGCCACACTGCAACTAGTCACTCCAAAAGGGTCTGTGAGTTTGACAATAATAGGTAGACATACTCCAATTTTTTAATACCCAGATTGTGTTTTTATTTTCAGATGTCCTCAAGGAACTTGTGCTTTTAAGTCCCCATGACTTTCTTCATACTCTGGTTCCATTTCTACAGCACAACCATTGTACTTACCATCACAGTAATATACCAAGTATGTATTCATCTAACCCAGTTCTTGAATATGGTTGGCATTTAATCTTTCTGCACACTGAAACTTGGAGATTTATACTTTTCCATTTATTCTTATTGTACACTTTTAATGTCTTAGTGTCTCTTGGACCTTATTTCCCTTGTCGAGAAAATATCAAGCTAATAGGAGGGAAAAGCAATATTCGGCCTCCGCGCCCTGAACTCAATATGTGCCTCTTGCCCACAATGGTGGAAACCAGTAAGGTATGTTGGGATGCCAGGAAAACCATGTTTCTGTAGTACACAGTAATTTGAAATTTCCCCTCTGGCAGTAATGAGTATATTAGATTTAAATGACCATTTTGTGGATCCTAAAAAGATTAGACTCATTTGGACTTTTTCCTTTTGGTGCTCTGAAATGTTGGTTTAATATTTGAAAAATCAACAATAAGCACAAGTAGTAAGTTTTTTCCCCTCAAAAAATACCCTAATAGTAAACATTAGTATTTGTTACTAGGCTAAATTATAACTGGGTCATATATTTAAACCTGAAAAGTCAAGTTAGGTCCTTACTATTGTTTAAATTTGGCCATATAATCAATGACTTCTTTTACTGCCCTTTAATTATAATCCTTTGACCTAAGCCTTATGTCACGATTGATAGATTTATCATCATTTGGAGTCTGTTTTTTTGTCCTCTGATGCTTATTCTAAATAATACTAATTCTAAATTATAGAGAAAAGGTACAGAATAATTTATTTTAGTTTCAACATTTTTTTAAACAATTTTCCCCCTTTATCTTTCTTCACCCCACTTCATTCACACTCTCCCTTGCCCACTATCTTTGTATCTTAAATATACTTAAGTTCTTAGAAGATAAACTATTAAAATAATTAATACTGTAGTAACCATTACAGAAATAATCTGGAATCTATTTCAAAAGTCAGATTTAATTTACTATTCTTGATTATATGTCTGTAGAGCTAAATAAAGTGTCACATTTTAAACTCTTACAGTAATTTTTTTATTAAAGTATATAGACATAATGGGTAATTTTAATTGACAGCATTTGCACACTGAAAATAAACTTGTGACAATTAAGATCTTAATAACATTACTAGAAACTTGGAGATTAAAACTAGATTCTTATAGAATTTAAATATTTAATCAGCTTTTTAGTTAAATTTATTACATTTACACAAAATATGCTCTTTAATTTATTATACAATTAAAGTGCAACCATTTTATCATCTTTAACCTTCAGGGCAAAGATGACGTTTATGATCGTATGCTGCTAGACTACTTCTTTTCTTATCATCAATTCATCCATCTATTATGCCGAGTTGCAATCAACTGTGAAAAATTTACTGAAACATTAGTTAAGCTGAGTAAGTATAAAAGATGAGCAGTAAATTCCACTGAATTATTTTAAGCCCCTAGTCATTCAGGAAGGGGAGAAAAAAAAATGAGACAATCTTTTTTTTTTTATTTTTTAAAGTGAATGTTTAAAAATATTAATCCTGGGAACATTTTTATTTTTATTAAGAAAACACCAACTTACTGGTTTCCATTGAATAGTTCTGCCCAGAGTTTCAGCTGGCCTATAAGGGAGTGTGGAGTAGGGCTGACCAGTTTTTGTACCTAGAAGCCCAAGTCCTCCTCCATCTGCCCAGCAGAATTTAAAAACAAACAAAACAGAAACTGCTCTGATTAGGGAGACAGGCTTAGATGGACTTCCCCACCCCTGATCTTGAGGTTGAGATCTATAGTGCCAGCTGTGCTTTGGAGCTGGTAACACCAAGAGCAAGCTGAGTGGGCTTGCTAGGGTGAAGCAGAGGTGCATATATGAGTAAATTAGGAGGTAAGTCTTTTAAAATAGGTGAGTAAGTAGGGAAATTTGCAAAGGAATACGTGAGAAATAGAAATCAAAACCATCAGTAAATTATGAAGGGGGAAGAAAACTCAAATTAGTTAATAAGTAATATGGTCTCTCCAAGCATGTACATGAGAGCTGTTAGAGAATGCTCCCTTATGGTGACTTTTGTTTGGCAGATAAGTCGTTGGAAGAAATGTAGCCACCCCCTCCAGATGTCCCCTGTCTCAGGACCTCCAGAGTTCCCAGGCTCTGTGTGTCTTCTGTAGGGATGGTCCAGGATCCTTGCCAGTGTACTGTAGTTTTATTTCAGAGCATGGGAAATAAAATACTCATGGAATTAACACCCAGGTCAAGAAATAGAATATTACCACACCCTAGGAATCCCCTTGTTCTCCTTCTCAATCACCTCTTCCTTCCTGTGCAAAAGGTTTTGATCCATTATAGGTAGGGCAAAAGATGTGAACATACCTTAGGTTTCATTATCCCAAGAAGAAGAAAGTGGTAATAGCTCTCAGGGATAATTGCTCTTCAGAAAAACCATCTGATTGGTAAGTGATTAGAGCATCTCAGATTTGAAAGGTTGTTCCTTCTACCTGTTATCATTAACTGGAGATACGCACACACACCACTGAAGTGCCAACATGGGTGGTGGGAGGGGTGAAGATATGCTCAGATTGGTCATTTTAATGACTACACAGTTGGGTTGTAGCACTTGGTAAAAAGCTAAAACCTAGCAGTGGCAATGATCAGATGTGAGAGAATAACCAGGAGTTCTAGTAACACAACCTTGCTTCCGAATACAGAGGGGAACTAATAAAAAGATGCTTATCTTAAGAAAAGTTCTTAGTAATTCTGTTCATATGATTTATACCAAAAATTATGTGAGGAGCTATTTTAGCTACTTGAACAGCTCTGACCAAATAATGAATGTTCAACCCTGTTTGGAACTGTCTTCCTTATCAATACAAATACACAGTTTCAGGGAAATTAAACATGGAGGGAAGAAGGAGGACTGAAGAAAAGAGCAACACACTTAACCATCCACATATGCTACACCAGCTTTCATAATATTTTAGGCTCTCATCACTCTTATAACCATGAAGCACTGTTGATGCTGTCTCGTGATGTTCAGTTCTCAAGATGCACACTCTTTTATAGAACTTTCTATGAGGATGGAAATATTTTCCAATTGTATCATCATTCATAATATGGTAGCCACTAGCCATGTGTGAGTGTTCAGAACTTGGAGTGTGACTAAGGAACTGAATTTTTATTTTAATTAATTGTAATTAAATTTAAAGAGCCAGATGTGGCTAATGGCTACTGAATTGAATAGCACAACTCTAGGTGGAGACCAAAACCATTCACAAATGTAGCAGAACAAAAATTTTTCATAGTTATATCTTAGTTAATGCAGAAAAGTGGATATGAAGTAAGACAAAAACCTAAAAACATTGCTTTCCTTATGTTTTTTATAAATGGAGAACCTAAGTCTCAGTATTTTAAAGTTAACTCCTTCTTCCAGCTGAAGTGTTTATTTCCAGGGAGAGGCCCCTGGGAAAGGGCTTGAGCAAAAGCCAAGCCCTCATTAATGACTGTAATGGGAAGCAGAGAGTTTTAATATGTATAATTGCTTCAGAAGATTGTATTTGGCAACAAGGAGAGGAAAGGGTAAGTTTAAATTGGTTATGTTCTTAATTATTTAAGTCTTGAGGTTAGATGGTCCAAGGGCCAGAATATTGTGACTGGCTGTAGATGGGATTGTCTCAAGACCGATACTGGATTGTGAGCCATTTCCAGTTTTGAAGAAAAGTCTTTGTAGGAATTCTTATATGGGTAACTGAGTAGATTTTAAGTTGTTAGGGGATAGAAAGGAATTATGTAATAATTGTAGATTAGAATTGCAGGGGACAGAGTTGCAAGTACTAAACAGTAAACCAAAGGGAGGGTGGAAGTACTTTTGAAGTAAGGAGATCAGGCATGGGGTTAGGGGAGACAGAAATGGGAAGAGAATTGAGGGAGGGTGAACAGAGCTACTGACTGCCATGTGAAATAACAGTGTGTCTGAAACCACAGTGTTTTGATATTTTAAAATAGCAGTTTAGCTGGAAAAGTTCTGAAAAAGAATAGGAATAGGGACTGGCACTATTGATTTCTAAGATACTAAAGGTATAGTCATTTTTTTTTTGTTTTATTTTAAATATATATGGAGTTCATAGTTCAAACAATATTAAAAAGATACACATCATAATCATATCCCAGACCTGCCCCCTACCACTTTTACTCATTGTTTATCCTTTTATTTTTTATGCATTAAAACAATGTGATACAGATACAGAAATACATAGAACAGTGGAAAAAAGCCCCCAAACAAGTATAAGGATATACAAGGACACAGCAGATCAGTGGTGAATGGGTGGTGTGGAGATAATTGGTTAGCTGTCTGGGGAGAAAGGAGAGAGCCTTTAATATCTGCTTCATTCCTTAGACTAAAATAAATGCCAAGAGGATTACTAATTTAATCGTGAAAAGCAAAATAATGGAAATATTAGAGAAAAACATAGGATTATGTGGATACCACCTTGAGATTTGAAAGACCATGTTAAACAGGAAACAAAACCCAGAAATTAAAAATTTTATCTACATAAAAATTGAAAATATATTTTAAAATGCCATAATTTGAGTGAAAACACAAACCACTAATGGGAAAAATATTTGCATTCTTAACAGATAAATGGCTAGTATTGCCAAATAACAGAGTTTTTAGGATTCAGTATGATAGTAAAGAATATAAAGTAAAATAAGCAAAGACCATGAATAGTCAGCACACATGTGCGCGTGCACACACACACACATACACAGAGTACATGTTTCACCTTACTGAATAAGGCAAATATGTAACAATTTTTTTTCAACTGTGTGTCAAAGTTTAGGTAATATGCATGACTGGGGAAAGAAAAGATCTTGTAATATTATGAGTCAATTTGGGGAGGCAGTTTGGCATTATATACTTAGATTGTTCATGCCGTTCAATCCAGCAATACCAGATGTAGAAATCTGCCCTCTCTACTCAAAGCATGTATAGTAATATACATTGAGTGTTTTATGTCCACTTGGTTTGGATTGGGTAAAAATTGGAAACAACCCAATGTCCATTAATAGAAGCACAGTTAAGTAAACCAAAGTTTATCTAGCCGTTAAGATATAAAGACAGGAATTGACTGCGGATTACATGAAAAAAAATTGGAAACCCATGCTCAATATGACTACATTTTTTTTTTAAGATTTTATTTATTTTTATTTTTAGAGAGGGAAGGGAAGGAGAAAGAGAAAGAGAGAGAAACATCAATGTGCGGTTGCTGGGGGCCATTGCCTACAACCCAGGCATGTGCCCTGACTGGGAATCGAACCTGCAATGCATTGGTTCGCAGCCCGCGCTCAATCCACTGAGCTACGCCAGCCAGGGCAATATGACTACATTTTTTTTAAAGGGACAAAATCACTCAGTACATGAGAAAAAAATCATAGAGGATTAATCTCTGTATAAAGATAAAATTATGGGGTGTCTTTATTTTCTAGATCATTATTTATAATGATCATGCATTGGTTTTGTATTCAGGAAACAAAAAGTAATACAGAAAACTAGTACTGCATCTTCTGATACCATTTTCTTTAGGTGCTATATAGTTCATTCAGAATAAACAAGATGCTCAAGTAGAATTAAACTTAATAACAAATCCCTATATTTCATCATTTAGTTAACTAATTTTCATTTTCAGAGACAAAGCTAGAATCTCTGTCACCATTACTATTTAATACTGTTTTGGAAAGCTTGCATTACTAACCAAAATAAAAAGAAATCGATGTTTTTAAAAAAAAATAGATTTTCTTGCAAGTAACATTATGATGTACCTAGAAAATCCCAAATCTTCAAATGTCTAGAATTTTAAAAATTCACGTACTTGGTAAAAGTTAACATATTAAAATTTCAAATTATAAAAAGTATAGCCCTGATTCATGCTTTACCTTTTTGTGATGTCAGGGTGGGACTGATTGGAGAAGCTGCTGGTTAGCTGTTTTCAGAAGGGTTTCTTAAGATGAATATACTTCAGAGCAGGACCAATCATTTAGGGCACATAAGAAGCTAGCTGTTATTAGTCCATCGAAGGCAAATCCCTTTACCCTGGACTAATACATGGTAATTATATTTAATAAACGTATTTATAATTCTACCCGTTATACCAATTTGTTAATTTACATAGAGAAAGAACTAGCACAGGTGTGTGAATATTCTATGGTAGGACCAGCAGATTTTTTTTTTTCTGGTAACCTGTATCGGAAGCTAAATAGACAACAGTAAGTTACTTAGTTGGTATGATATCAGAGCAAGAGGGATTAGAAGCATCGAATGTGTGACAGTCTTAGGCTAAGATGATGATTCAGTCTCACACTGGAGCCTTAGTTGTGGGCCTTTCATCCATAGGCTAAAGCTGTCATTTCCTGTGGATGACTGAATATGATAAATGCTCCTGTAGAAAACTAGACAGAGAATCATAGCTCAATTCAGATGGGAGAAACCCTAACTAGTAACTACACATATGAAAGATTTTATCCTCTTGGCAACCATCTAAACTACAGTTTTACCTACAAAAGCATTTTTTAAAAGATCTTTTTCTTTTAATAACGTATCCAGCAGCTTCTGTAGTATGTTACTAATGAAGAATAGATACATTTGCAACAATTTCTTATAGTTGTATATTAGGTCCTTCATGAGTGGGGGTGAAGGAAGATGAGTGGTACAGAAGCCAGTAGGTTTTAGGCCTGCCCATCCCATTTCACTGATACAAGGCTTGGATATGTTCCTGAGAACTCTGGTGATTGCATCTCCCTGTGCTTTCCACCTAGTGAGACTCCCAGAAGGTATTGGAGCAGGAGTGTATGGAGTAGGATGGTATTGGCCTCTACCCTGAGTCACAGAGCCAAGATGCACCTGATCCTCAGTGTTCTGTGAAAAGGCTAGAAAGAAATGGAAACTCATTGCTCTGAAGGGATGGCCTTCCCTCCAGAGGAGGTGCCGCTCAGAGGGAATAGGTGGGACTATCAAAGAGGTGTCTTTAGCTCACTGTAAGTGTGTTTACCAGAGTGTGGTATAATAGATGGTCCAGGAAAAATAAGTTTTATATTAATAAGTATGTATGGATCTTACTGTATTACAAAAGTACATCACTATTACATCGAACTCATGGTTTAGAATCATACAAATCTGAGGTAGACACAAGTGTGTAGTTCACTGGCTTTTGGGATGAACCTGAACAGATTACATAATCCATCTGAGCATAATTTCCTCATCCAAAAAGGGGGGCAAAAATGAGGATCATACTTCCCAAATTTCTGAGAAAAGTAACTGGTTATCTGACATACCTAGCACAGTAGATGCCAGTACTTGTTTATTTCTTTCTTCGCTTATAACGATATTTGTATCAGAATATCACTTGAGAGTGATCTAGATTATAGAAGGCCTCCATGGGATTCTTTGTTTATTGTGGTAATGCTGGGTTTTTGGTAGTTACAGAAAATAGAAATAAAGATTGTTTCACTTGAGGAATACTTGGTGAGAAAAGAATAAAGACCCGAGAAACATAAATAGAATTACACAGTTTGCTTTCCATATGAGGGCAGCCTCTAGTTCAGGGGTTGGCAAACTTTCTGAAAGGGTGTTAAATATTTTAGATTTGCAGTCCATATATGGTCTCTGTCACATATTCTTTGTTTGGCTGCTTCTGTTTTGTTTTTACAGTTCTTTAAAAACATTTATGTTAGCTCACATGGTCATACAAAAACAGGCTGTCAGCCAGTTTGCAAGCCCCTGTTCTTACTTCTGTAGGTAATTGTGCAGTGACCAACAGTTTCGATGACATGCCCTTATTTGTTTATGTATATTGGATAAAGGAGAAAGAGAATGAAGTTAACTTGGATCTTTACAAAGGGATTAATCTGGACAGGAAAACAAATAGGCTTACCCACAAAGGGGAGTTTAGGCATCCGTGGGTGACTAAACTGGGTGACTGATCTGACTTCCCTTTTAAAGTTTTCTCAAATCCTTGGTCTAACCATACCTTGGCAAATAGGAGCCTGCATGCTGCTTATTTTTGTATAACCAGTGAGCTATCTGCAAGCTTAGGAGGGCTTTTATTTTTTGGATAGTAAAAAAATAGATTACTCTAAATGTTATATAACACATGAAAACCACATGAGACTTAAATTTCACTATTCTTAAAGTTTTATTGAAAGACAGCCACACCCATTCATTTAGTGTCCTCTGTGACTGCTTTCGCACTTCCTCTGCAGAGGTGAGTAGTTGTAACAGATCAAAGGGCCACAAATACTAAAATATTTACTGTTTGGACCCTTTACAGGGAAGTTTGCTGACTACAGGTCTGATTTTTCATAATTTCTTTTAATGGAGGAGATAGCTTTTATTGTGTTTCTCCTTCTCCACAATTATACTTATTCCCTGGGGGTGGGAAATTGACTTATGACTGTAGTATTGCAATTTCTGTGCTTTGAGAGGTAGGAGGGCAGCAGGTAGGGGAACAAATTTCTTAAAGACGTACTTGACATCTGGAACAGTGAAGAAGAGGAAAGTTTAAAACAATACAGATTCCAGATAGGACAGTGACACACAACTAAGTATGGTCTATCCAAAAGATCCTGGGGACAGTGCTAGAAGCTGTTAGACTCAGAGCAGTGTTAACCTAAATCTACCATGAAGATAATTCTCCCTATCTTTAAAAGAAGGTAGAAGGGGAAGTAACAGCATGTTCTCTAATTCTCCATGTGAAAGCACATGCATGCACACACTCCCCTCCTGCACCCCGTACCACACACACACACCTTGCAGTCTAGCTCTTGCATGATGAAAGTTCTCTTAATAAGCCGAGTGGTAGCTTAATCCAAGAATGCTTTGGAACCAATTGGCAGTAACCTTTATTAAATTGTTCCAAATAAAGTTCCAGTACTCTAAAAGCATAATTTCTTTAAGTTGTCTCAGATCCTCCTGGGAATGAGGTGTAGGATATAAATAAATGCAAAGTGTACTGCATTCGAAATTATTTAACTGGTTAAAACACTGGAATGAATTCTTCCCTTTCAGTATTTTACATATTTCTAAAATATGTAGAAAATATGCATAGTTACAACTAGAAATAGCCATTATATTGTACCTACAGTTTAATACCTCAGTAGTGTAATTTATAACCTATTCTGATTTCTTTTCAAATATTAGGTATCCTAGTTGCCTATGAAGGTTTGCCACTTCATCTTGCACTGTTCCCCAAACTTTGGACTGAGCTATGCCAGACTCAGGTAAAGAAAATGAGTTTTAGATGACTTAGTCTTTAATCTTATCTGACCCATGTGGTCAGTAATTTTAGGAACAATTGGTTGAAAATTGGCTGGACACTGGGGATATTTTAGAATCTTTGTAGGTAAAATATGATTAATGGAAATAATGGCTATTAAGGATTGGGCATCTAGTTGCCCTTTCAGGTTTTTTACTTTGACAGATTTGTATCTCAGGATGTTTCAAATAAGCTGTTCATAATTGAATTCCTCATTTATACATCAATATTAACAGTTGTAAAAATCCAAGATGGAGATCTTAGGGGAAGAAGACAGGCTACTTCTTGCTCTCCCTGTCCTGCCCCCATCTGTCTCTTACTTCCCTCCACCATCCCAAAAGCTCTAGCAGAAACTATTTCAGCAGTCCTTTTACCTCTTATCTGTTACCTCAGAGTAGTTTTTCAAGTCTGATACACTTGTTCTCTACAGTCTCATTGAGAACAGGAAACACTGTACCCTTTCTACCTTAGGTATCTAAGAGCCAACCCCTTTGAAATAAAGTGAGCACCCAAATAATGCTTGTTAAATTGTGGAGGGAGAATGGCAGGAAGGGGAGAAACTAGATTGGTCCTAAAGTTGGGCTCATTCCTCAGATCAGGCGTAAAGGATCTCTACTCTTTTAGACCCTGAAAAAACTATTGTTTTCCTGCCTGATTGCATCTGCTCATTTCCAAAGAGATGAGTTTATTAATCTTCCTTAGCCGTAAACATTTACCCACATTATAGTATCTGACTGACTCTGAGTCTGGTCCAGCCTCCTGCCCAGGCATTAGTGATCTGTATATTCTCTTAGTGGATGTGTCACTTGGTACTGTAGTTGTTTCTGTCTCCTTGTCCCACACTGTGAGCTCCTCAAATGTAGTCTTTATCTGAGTCATCTCTGTTTCCTGAAGAAATGTCATTTTGTTTTCTGTAGGAGGAATCTTGGAAAGGCTAGGTACATTGATCACATGATTTAATATTTAGTAGACATTCAGAATATGACTTGCTGATTGATTTTTTGAGTTGAGTGGCCTATTCAGTAAATTGAAATAGATCTCTGCTTTTTCCCCCTTCTGTTGCTGATCTTTTCTTCTTGGTTTGGGTGGTTGCTTTATTTTAGAGGGTGAGGAGTATTCCTGTACGCTGCCACCACCTACTGCTTCCCTATTGCTTTGCACTCTACTACTCCCTTTATTTAGCGTTTTTCCACGGAATTCACCATCCGCCCCTCCAACTTCCCTTAAAACAAAACCATACCAACCCAACTATGGCTGCCAAAGCCCCTGCCAGCCATCCTGTGCAAGAAACATAGGCAGTAGGCAGAGTAGAATAAAGCAGATCTTCCTGACACCAACAATCTGAAGACTTGGGTCCTGGTCCTACTCAACTCCTAATTTCTTGGATGATCTTGAGCATTTTACTCACACAGTTGCTTACTGTAATAAAACACTTAAGTATATAATGTACATATTATCTAAATGTTTGTCCTATTTTTCAGTCTGTTTTGTCTTCCATGTAAATGAGCTATTATTAAAACTCATATAACTGATGTAGGGAGTATATCTATTTAAAGACATACTACTTGTGTTTAAGAGCCATGACCATTTGAAAACAGGAAAACCAAATTTTAGTAAAATTTCAACATATTGGACCCACTAATTCTCTATGAAAGGCTGTTAGGAAAAGAAGTCTGCTGTTTACCTTTGCACTATTATGAGGGGAGAAGATTTTAACAAATTACTGCTAATGAGATCATACAGTAAAAGTTGTAACTCAATTTAGAGAATAAATTTAATTCTTAAAATTTTCTCTACATGTGCTTTGGTTACCTATTAACTATCCATTAATTAGTTCCCTAAAAACATTCTATTTGTCCAGTCTCTTAATTGTAGGTACTAAAGCTGCATTTTTTAAAAGAAAATGACTGTTCAGTTTTGCCATTCAGACTTTTTCTAAGTCTCCCCCTGTACCATGCACTCATGCAGTCCCAGTTATTGTTTTATTGCTTGGGGGGATGGTTGCCATGACTGAAAGTTCAGTAGACTGACAGATAAAAGTGGCTTTTCTGGTAGGGCTTATGGACTCCAGATGTACATTGTAAGCAGTGTGTTTAAGGTTTCCAGCGGTTTCAGTGCTTACCCACCAGAACTTCTTCTCCCCACTTTAGTCTGCTCTGTCGAAAAACTGCATCAAGCTTTTGTGTGAAGATCCTGTTTTTGCAGAATATATTAAATGTATCTTAATGGATGAAAGAACTTTCCTAAACAACAACATTGTCTATACATTCATGACTCATTTTCTTCTAAAGGTATGTTGTACTTTGAAAATTCAGTATACTACTTCCACTTAGTTAATGGTTTTTCATTATGTTAGTCTTGTGGAGATTTTTTTCTTTATCTCTTTTTTTCAGGTTCAGGGTCAAGTGTTTTCTGAAGCAAACTGTGCCAATTTGATCAGCACCCTTATTACAAACTTGATAAATCAGTATCAGAACCTGCAGTGTGACTTTACCAATCGAATTGAAATGTCCAAAGCAAGTGCTTCATTAAATGGGGTAAGAACTGTGGAAGGGAGTAGTCATACACTTCAGAACTTTCCTTAAACCAACTCTGAATTGGGTTTAGTATGATTTTATTTCATAGCTTTGACTTACTATTCAAACTGTAAAAGTCAAATATGAAGAAACTAATCAAATTTTCAAAAATTTGCTCACATTATACTCTGTTTTCTCTTCAGATTGTATAAATCTTTCACCTTTTAAAAATTTGCTCACTATGGCTTTTGTGTATATAGCACACACTGTCTATTGCATTAGAAGCCATGAGCTAATGTCACTAATGGCAGTAGGACCATTAAAAGACATTTCCTTTATCTCTACTTGTTTTCCTTTTTTGAAACAATTACTTGTGATGTTTGTTATTGCCTTGTGATGTATGATGCTAATGAGTAACTAAACAATCAGATTAATGATCTGCCTATTATAAAGCCAGTTAAAACTGGGGAATTAGTAAGTTGCCTTGTATGGACTCTCAGGATAGCCATGTTATAGAATGTGGGACCTGGAGTTGTGTGCTGGCATTTGTCCAGCAGCAGCCTTCCAGTAACACAAGGCTCAGGTGCCAGCACAGATTACAGAGAGGAGTGAGGAAGGCCTGTTTTCCACAACCCAAAGTCAGCATATTTAAGAAACTGATTTCTGGATTAATAAAGCCTAAATCTCTTATGGCTCATTCAGGGTTTGTTTTTTTAAGTTCCTACATGAATTCTATTGATTTCCCCCACTCCCGCCCCCATTTTCAGAAAACACCATTTGAGTCTTCAGTCTGACTTATTTTAATGGTGTGGTGCATAAAATAATAGTATTAGTGACTTAGAACCAGTGAGATACAGTATCATAACATTGGCTTTCTGGTTTCAGCATTCTTGTAAAAAGCCAGAGAAGCCTTGGCCGGTAGCTTAGTTGATTAGTGTTGTCCCCATACACCAGGGTTGTGGGTTCAATCCCTAGTCAGAGCACATACAAGCAACCAATGAATGCATAAAGAAGTGAAACAAGTTGATGTTTCTCTCTCTCTCTCTCTCTCTCAAAACACACACACACAATAAATTATTAAGCCCTGGCTGGGTGGTTCAGTTGGTTGGAGTGTTGTCCCGTACACCAAAAGGTTGCTGGTGTAATCCCAGTCAGCCCTGGTCGGGGCACATACAGGAGATAATTAATCAATGTTTCTCCCCCCCACCCCCCGTTTCTCTCTAAAATCAATAAACATATCGAGCGAGGATTTAAAAAAAAATCAGGGTAGATTCCTGGGAAGGTAAATAATGTGCACTGAACTGTAAACCTGTAAAAAGTGTGTCAGATGTGGCTGCAAAATTTGAAATCTTCATGTCTGGGTTTTTGTAGGACCTACGGGCACTTGCTTTGCTCCTGTCGGTACACACTCCCAAACAATTAAACCCAGCTCTAATTCCAACTCTGCAAGAGCTTTTAAGTAAATGCAGGACTTGTCTTCAGCAGAGAAACTCACTCCAAGAGCAAGAAGCCAAAGAAAGAAAAACTAAAGGTTAGCTTTATGGGCCCGTATTACCTTCAGGGTGGGAAAAGGGAATACACTTGATATAACTGACTGTACAGTAGGCTTTGTGTTCACTTGGGCCTCCGAAATATAATAAATGCTAAAGAGGAAATTTTTCATAGACACCCCTTGGTATGAGCTTAGTGACTCCTTTCACAGAAGTGTTTGTCTTCACAGATGATGAAGGGGCGACTCCTGTGAAAAGAAGGCGTGTTAGCAGTGATGAGGAGCACACTGTCGACAGCTGCATCAGCGACATGAAAACAGAAACCAGGGAGGTCCTGACCCCAACTAGCACTTCAGACAATGAGACAAGAGACTCCTCAATTATTGATCCAGGAACTGAGCAAGATCTTCCTTCCCCTGAAAATAGTTCTGTTAAAGAATACCGAATGGAAGTTCCATCTTCGTTTTCAGAAGACATGTCAAATATCAGGTCACAGCATGCAGAAGAACAGTCCAACAGTAGTAGATTTGAAGATTGTAAAGAATTTAAAGACCTCCACTGTTCCAAGGATTCTAACTTAGTTGAGGAAGAATCCGAGTTCCCTTCTACTTCTATCTCTGCCGTTCTGTCTGACTTAGCTGACTTGAGAAGCTGTGATGGTCAAGCTTTGCCCTCCCAGGACCCTGAGGCTGCTGTATCCCTCAGTTGTGGCCATTCCAGAGGACTCTTCAGTCACATGCAGCAGCACGACATTTTAGATACGCTGTGTAGAACCATCGAGTCCACAATCCACGTGGTCACAAGGATATCTGGCAAAGGAAACCAGGCTGCTTCTTGACATGAGGTGTCGCATGTCTACTTTTAAGGCCGCCCCCGCCCCCCAATGCTGTTTGTATAAGTTTTGCTTATTTCTGTTTTTGTGCTTCAGTTTGTCCAGTGCTCTCTGCTTGAATGGCAAGATAGATTTATAGGCTTAATTCCTGGTCAGACAGAACTCCAGATGAAAAAAATTTGCATCTTCAGTATACTTTCTAAAGGGCAATCAGATAATGGATATGTTTTATGTAATTAAGAGTTCACTGTAGTGGCTTTCCTTTAATATGGCTGTCTGGGAGGAACAGGGTTCTCTGGCCCTGTACAATGTAATTTAAACTTACAGCATTTTTACTGTGTATAATATGGTGTCCTCTGTGCCAGTTTTGTACCTTATAATAGAGGCAGATTGCCTCCGATCGCTGTGGTTCTTATTATCAAAATTAAGTTTACTTGTATACGGAACAACCACAAGAAATTTGATTCTGTAAAGAATCCTCTTTAGCTGTGGCCTGGCAGTATATAAATGGTGCTTTATTTAACAGAATACCTGTGGAGGAAATAAAGCACACTTGATGTAAAAATAATTGTTTTATTTTTATTGACATGACTGATTGCTATCCTGTGCACTTAATTAAACTGATTGTGATGACTTTTCATTTGTTTACATACGTTGCTTCAGTCTTCACAGTAATGAAAAAAGTAATGAGAAAACTGTGAATGGGGGAAGCACTTACCCATTATAGTCTATTTCATTGTAAGTGTTAGTAGCAGTCCAACACGTAACTTATTCCCATAAGACTTTTCAGTCCTCTCCACCTTGAAATACTTAACTGCTGCAAGGAGAAGTGTTAACAATACAACCAACTTGTCCTCACTTCAACATGCTTCTGAGTACAACATGCCACTGTTTCACTACCTAAGAGCTACCCACCTTACAAACCCTGAAGTAAATAAGGGAATGATATCAACATGCCACTCATTTTTGTCTTCCTGAACTAAAACTACAGCTGAAAGTAAGCTTGCTACAAGGACAAGCTTTAGGTTGGGAAACTTCAACTATCTGTACTCAGGGATTCAGTCTTGTCTCAGAGGAGCATCTATCGGAGGTAAGGTTAAATACTTAATTTCAGGTTGCTTGCTGCTTCTAACTCAATGCAGAGTCTAATCATAGGAAAGATTCAAACAATGCTTTAAATTCTGTAAAAGTTCATGGATTTCACCCACTATAAATTAATGAGTGTTGTTTTCTTTTTTAAAAGAAATAATTAGGAAGAAGTAATGACACTTTTTCTGCTTACAAAAAGTAATGCCCTTATAAAATCTTGTAATTCAACCATTTAGAGTGGTCAGCTGCAGTAAACCTTTTATTTCTTCAAAATGCTGTTTCTGCCAACAGAATTTCATATTCTCTTCTTTACAGACAGGAACTCCTTTACAGTCCAATTGTAATTCCGTTTGCCCTAGAGCAGGCACAAAATTCAGTACAACCGTTGCATAGTGTTCTGGAAGAAAAATAGGAAACATTATGAAGAGGAAAACTTTTAAGTACTACTACCTGCTTTTCACAGTGAGGAGGAAAACAGCTCGTTTGTGGACTCTTAAAACAAACAGTACTAATAACATACCTTCTGGCCAGTTTCTACATCTCCATTTCATGACAATCTTTTCATTTGTTAACTGGAAACAAAGGAAATTCTATTGAAAACATCTTAAAATTTCCTACAGTACTATACAGAAAAACACCCAAGCCTTTCATCAAAACCCCTATGTACCAAAAGTAATCAATGAACAATATATAGTTCCACCTTCCAGTTTATATGTCTGTACCATTGTAGAATTCATTGACCCTAATGCCAAAATGTCCATAACAGCAGTTAATATCAAGGACAGAAGTGTAGTAACATGGGTAACAAAAACAACCAATGTCAACAGTGAGTCAACTGACATCTGACAATGCAGATCCCAGTGACTGAGGTGGCAGAAAGCTGAATGTTGTACATAAAGATTTGGGAGAATCTTACTGTTCTAAAATCATAAGCATTTGCCCAAATACTGTGAAACTAAGGCTTCAACTTTCTCAATATGTAACATTTTTTATTTGCTCTATAACCAGCTATATAAAGTTCTCAAGTTTTTGTGAGCTCAAATAAAACCCCAAAGCAGTTAAAAATAGCATTAATTTAAAAAGCAATGTAAACGGAAACAAGAGTCAGTCCCCAGCTTACCTTCTTTAACCGTAAGATTACTTACCAGTTCTATATATTCACCAGTGATGTTCCCATCAAACATTTGGAATTTCCCCCCCTTTTCAGCTTCTAATACGGCAGAAGATTTAGAAAATTTTTGTACCAACTAACCAAGAAAAAAAGTAAGACATGTTACTTCAGCATATAACAATTACTACAAGGTTGTTTTTTTTTTAAGTCCTGAATATGAGCTCAGAATTAGTTTAGCTTTCTCTTCTCTTTCTCTTGCAGAGGAAGAAAATGAAGGAAATAAATGTATCCCCCAATTGTTTATATGTTTCCCCCCAAGATGTCCATCCTTCCTCTCCATCAAATATTTCAGAAGCTACCCTGAAGACTTCTATCCCCACACTTCTAGATCCCTTCAATCAGAAAAATAGGAACGTAAGGGAAACAAAAAGACCAGCTCCAATTCTTGGTGGCACATGTCCTCCAGTATCAGTGCTTAAGATCCTAGCTTGAGAAGTTACTTACATCTTTGACAGTGAAGATGCTGTACAGCCGTTCCACAGCTGCGTCAAACAGTTCCGTCATGTGCAGTGCTACAGTGGGAATCCTCACACCAAGGGGCACCTGAGTCTCGAGAAGAGGTTCCAAAGAATAATTAGCATACCAAGAGGTAAAGATGCTTAAATTTAAAAATTCAGTCTTCCAGGCTTAATAAAACACTAATATATCCCAAATTCCACACTACCCATTCCAGAAACATGGAAATAGCATGAAAAGGTCTCTTAGCACCACCAGTCCTGGCCTTTATTTTGGAAATGGTGCTTATTATTCCTATGAGCTCTTAAACTCTTTCTACTCCCAAGCTATGACTTAATACCCCAAATCCTATTTGGACATAATATGGACCAGAAGGCATGCAGATAAGCAGATGAACGACAACAGCACATAAAGACCAAGAGTGTCAATTTACAGTACCAGCTTCCAAGAGCAGGATCTGAAACCTCCCAATCCAAAAGTTTGGAGAGAAGGTTGGTCCACTGTGGTATGTGAGCTTCAAAGTCTCCTGGTTCTGTAACCTGCTGCCTACCAAAGAACTGTGCCTTCACAAGTCTTCAATGAAATTCAGTGTTTGTCCCCCCCAAAAGGTTCCATCAAATATGGAATATTTATGAAATACATTCCCTTCCATCAAAGATGCAAGTCTTATCACTTCTCCCTCAAAAAAGGGAGAGGATAGGGTGTAAGGGTGGATTAACTGGCCCTCCCTAGTATTCTTTCAGCCCATCATTGGAAGGCTGTTGAGAGCTTTGAAGATTTCACACTAAGCCACTTCTCTACATATTGACCACCAGAGATCATACCTGCAAGGTATTCTCACTCAGTTTCCTTTTAATAGTCAGTTCCTGTGTTGCCGTGGCTTTTGTTGGTAAAATCATCCCCATTGTAAATTCTACAAAGAAAAATGGGAGATGGTTTTAATAAGGAACTTTTTCCTTTTCAGCACAAATAGGCAGAAAACCCAAAACACCATATAGGAAAATAAAAGAACTGATAATCTATGAGAATTCCTAAATCATTTTGAAGATTTCAAGACCATTTCATTTTTATATATGTATAAAGCTAACGAGTTATAAAACAAAAAAAGTGCCTTTTATTTCACTTTTGAAATGCTGCACTTTTATCTATTTTTGTTGATAAATAAAAGTTTCAAATGTTTTCCAAAAAGCTCAGTTAACTACTAACAGCTTTATGGCCTTTGTGTACTGTCAGAAGCATACTTCATGTCCACTTCCTGTACTCTACAAATACTTCCTCATTGCTTCACCACCACCTCGCAAATGCCGGCCTCATGGTATTCCCGCCTGTGGCCAGCCACATGTGTGGTCTCCAGGGAAAAGTGGCAACCTCAAATCCATCTATGCCAACACCTAGACATACAGCAGAATCCAAGGATCGAGTGCAGACATATAGGCCCTGTTGGCCATTTTGCCTGGCAAGTAACTTCTCTAATTTAGGTAAGAAAATAATAAGTAACCTCACTTCCACATGGTGTAGGAATTATCTAGGTAAACCTCAACTACACCTGTATTGCCTACAGTCACTTTCATTCATTCATTCAACAGAGATTTATTAAGCACCTACTATGTGCCAGGCATTATGCTAGATGCTGGAGATACAGCAATGAACAAGACAGACACCTTCCACGCCCTCAGGGAGCTTATGGTCTAGTAGGGAAGACAGACATTAAATAAGTAATTACACAAATGACTGATTAAATAATTAGCATTCCAGAAAACTATTAACAATTCTGTAGGCAAAATGGTTCATGCTGCAATACTGATAATAATTAATCATGGCCTTACTCATGACTAGCTCTCACCATCCACACTATAGTTTATCCTGGAGCATAAAGAGTTAGTTTCTGGAGCCTGAGATATCAGCTTAACCTGCAAATCCAGACCACAGTGCAGAGCGTAACTTGGGTAAATAGAAAAGGGACCCCTGGGGTCACGAGGGATGCCTTCTTTACCCGTCTTTAGTGCCTTCAGGTAATCTCCAAGGGCCTCCCTGACCTTGGCGGTGCCTGCAGTTTTCATAAGATCCTTCAGTATATCCCCATCTCCTTTCTTTTTACTCACGTTCACCTACAAATCAGAAAAATACAAACCTAAGAAAAACCTGGTTTGATGTATTCTTCCAACACTGGGACACGTGGTGACTGTGAGGCAAGGGGAAGAAGTGCCTACACCAGAGCTGTGACAGGATCCTTCCTATAGTTTGAGAAGCTGTAAAGGTTTTTAAATCAAGGCTCCATTGACTGGGTTGGCCAAATCTTGAATAGACTTATAAGAATGTGAGTCCCTTAATTTGCATTCAAAATTTTATATGTATATGTATTGTATTGATGATGTAGTCCATGCCTTTTGTCAGGGTCTAGAAATGCGCTGTCCAGGATACTGGCCACTAGCCCCATGTGGCTACTGAGCACTTGAAATGTGGCTGGTCTGATTTGAGATGTGCTAGAAGTATAAAGAAATACACACCAAACTTGAAAGACTTAGTACAAAACAAAAAATGTAAAGTAATCTAATAATTTTGATATTAATTACATGTTAAAATGGTATTTTTATATATTGGGTTAAATAAAAGCATTAAAATTAATTTCACCTGTTTCTTTTAACTTTTTTTAAAAATATGGCTGCTAGAAAATCCTAAATTCTATATTTGGCTTGCATTATATTTCTATTGAACAGCGCTGGTCTAGAACCCCAAAGTCAGTATAATTAAGAAAAACAAGTTCCCACATAACATGGCCTTGAGCTACACATTTTTTTTTTTTTTTTTTGGCAGGGAGGAAGGAGAGTTGGGAAAGGGAGAGGAAAAGGAGCAGAAGAGGAGGTAAGAAAAGGGAGGAAGGAGGACAGGGGAGAGGAATGGGGGGAGACAGGGAGAGGGAAACCCCAAAATGCCGTGGGGACGCCTCTGTGGTATTTATTCTCAGAATGAAAAGTGGGGTTGGTTAGAAATCATTTAGTGTCCTGTGATGCAGTTGAGCTGGGCTTGTTCCAGGTACCATCTAAAGACTCTGTTGTGTGACGCCACCAAGGATTGAAACTCAAAAGACCAGTTTCACATGATGATGAAAACTTCTCAGCTGATGGACTGGAATACGACAAAGTGAAATCACAGCCCCTGAATATAGCAACCACATGGCTGAAGATACGTCTGAGATAGCCTTGCTTTTCGCATTGTATAACTATATAGACATGTTGCTCAGTGTGATTTAGTTTTTATATCTTTGAAAGCCTTCACATTGAATAATTTCACTAATCAAAAAAGACCTTTTGTCAAAAACTATTTGGTTTAGAAAATATAGCTACTGTACAAACTGTCTCCCCAGAACCAAACTCAGCTTCCAGAAGTCACTAACTGAAAACCACAGTTAGGAGATACACATGCTCTATCTCCCAAGAACTATGAGACCTAGCCAGTCAAAAGCGATAGGTACTAACTAGTTTACAAATTATATATATTAACCAAAGGAGATGATGGCTAAAAGCTGAGAATTTTCACTATTAAAGGGAAATAGCGAAGATGCAGGGGAGAACCATCACCAAACTGTGTGCTGTTCAATCCCTTTACAGTACGTACACTGTCACCTGCCATCCCGGCAAGATGAATTAACCCCATTCCACAGATGAGTCCACGAAGGCTGCGGTCGCCTGCCCAGGCCCCACACCTGGTCCATGGGGCCGTCTAGGGCTCCCTCAGCTTACTCTTCCCTATGCCACTGTGCTGCCCCCCCCACAGTGAGCAATCCTCAGCAAACGAGCCCACAGCAGTTCACCAAAACTACGGCACAGGAATCACACAGTCTGATGAGCAGTTTTTCAAATCTTCAACATCTACAGCAGAAGCTTGATTAAAAAAAAAAAAGGAAATATCAGATACCTCACCTCAGTGTCATCTACTTCATTTTCTTCAGAAAGGTTGGGTATTTCAATCAATCCCTTGTGCTTCACACCAGATTCTTTAATTATACCTAAAATGAGTAAAATGTGTTCTTCATTTACAAAGTAACAGACAACTGGTTTATGCAGAACTGCCCTGCATAATTGACTGGCCCACCCTCCTCACAGGGTGCCACCACAGCTTGTGACAATGCAGGCATAAGGCTTTACCACCCAACAGGTACCCAAACTGACCCTGTTCTGGCCCATATCACAGGTAAGCCACTAGAAAAGGCGGGGATAGAACCTGGCCTGGGAACGGACACACAAAACCAGGGGCCGGCGGAAGCATGGGGCTGGAGTGAGTGGTTCTGCAACCAGTGTTTCTTTTTTCAACCCCCAAAAGTCTTCACCACATTAAAGCAGGGTAAAGGGCCATCCTGATGAGTCACTAAAGGGATGGAAGGACAGAAAGGGACAATGAATTGTGAGCATGGGGAAGCTCTATGTAGACTCCATGCAGCTGATTTTTTTCTAACACCAGAGTGTCAACTGCAGTGACAACATGAAGATAACAACATAGGTTAGTCCGGAGTCAGTCTCCTTACAAAATGACCAACTGGCAGCTCTCTGTAGACAAGATGCTTTTGTTAAGATCCCAGAATCAGAGGTGGGACTGCAACACCCTCCTGGACCAGAGGCAGAGAAGGACTGCGTGTGAAGGCTAAGAGGAGGAGTAATACTGACCAAATCACCCCTGCCCCAGGCTGCACAGAGCCACACCGAGAGGGCCCCACAGCAGTTTCTCCAGTGGGGGTAAAAGCAGAAGGACATCCAGCTCCCCAAAATTGTGGGGTGCTGCCTGGAAGTCTGCTTCGGACTTGCCTCACAGGGACCACTGGGAATCAGAGGAGTGGGGGCAGGGTTTTCAGCAACCAGCACTCAAACCTTTTTTTTAAATTTTATTTCTCAATTGCAGTTTACATTCAATATTACTTTGTATCAGTTTCCGGTGTATGGTAGAGTGGTTGGACAATTAGGTATGTTACAGCACTCACTCAAGTCTCAGTGGACAGCACTCCTGCTTGCAGAAGTACGTGAGCAGAGAGCCCAGTCAGTGACAGCTCATCTGCAGAGTCAAGCAGGCTGGCTAGGGACCTCCACTGGCAATACTGTTCGGCATCCCCAGCCAACAGGCTGAAGCTAGCTGTAGAGCTTGTTCTACACAGGCTATTGCCCCACACAGGCAGGGCAGCTCAACTGCTGAGCATAGCCTCCAGTTCCCAATGTCCTGGAAGCCTGACCAGCAGTCCTCTCCAACTGTTGAGCGTGGCCTCTGGCCCTGCATAAGTCAGGAGCCTGAACAGTGACCCTAAGCAGTCTCAGAGCCCAGCCTAAATACAAAACACAGCTTGAGGCCTCCCTTAGCCAGAGAGGGAGCCCAGTCAATGACCCCACCCAACTGCGGGAGACACCTCCTGACTGAGCCCAGACCACAACCTTGCTAAACGATGCAGCACAGCCAGTAGCCCATTGGCCTACTGGCCCACCTGTTCACAAAGGCAATCTGCAGACCCACCGAACTTGGAGGCGATCTGTATGCCCACCTGATCACAGAGCACAGCCTGAGGCTGGGTCCAACTGCAAAGCCCACCTGCAACCCTGCCTAACAGAATCCAGCTTATGGCACCATCTGGTCAGGGATCAGAACCTGAGACTCCACCCACCCGGGAGCAAATGCAGACTACAGACTGCCCAATCAGAGTCCAAACAGTGGCAGTGTTCTGCCGGGGACCACAGCCAGTGATCCCACCTGACTAGAGGTAACTTCAGAGCCCAGCTAGTGACCAGTGTGATCACAGAGCACAGCTAGCCAATTGTCAGACTATATACTCAACATACTAAGAGAGAAGTGTCGGGGCTTCTGGTCATGACGGCAACGTGGATAAATGTGGTTACATCTTCCCACAACCACATCAAAATTACAATTACACTACAAAACAACCATCATTCAGAACTGCCTGAAATCGAGCTGAAGGGAAGTCTTACATCTAAGACAGGGGTGGCAAACTCATTTTCACTGGGGGCCACATCAACCTCGTGGTTGCCTTCAAGGGGCTGAATATAATTTTAGGGTTGTATAAATGTAACTACTCCTTAATTAGGGGCAAGGGGCTCGGTGCTGCCACCAGGTGGAAACAAGGTTTCCCCCAAGGTGCCAGGCAAAATAAAACAAGGTGGAGGGCTGAATTCAACCCATGGGCCTTGTGTTTGCCACCTGTGACCTAAGGATATAAAGAAGCTACACTGAGACCGGTAGTAGGGACAGAGACTCGAAACAGGCTCATCTGACCCCACATGAAGCGGATAAAAATCAGGTGGCATACCTTAGCTATGGTGGTCCCCCCGAAGAGAGAGTGGTCCAGCTCCACAACAGGCCCCCCAACCCAGGGTTCAGTGCCAGGAAAAGAAGTCCCCACAACTTCTGGCTGTAAAAACCATCAGGATTGTAGCTGAGTGAGACAGAGGGGTTCTAGAGTCAGGCATTCCTCTTACAGGGCCCTACTCAGACTTACTCAGACTCATGTGCTCTGAGCCCCAGCCCTAGGCAGCATCTCAAAAAGCACCAGAAACATATGGAGAAGAACTGAATTGTCTGGCATCAGAGAGAACTGAAGGGGCAGCTTTCTCTGACAGAAATTCTGGCAGAAGTCATTGTTCCTTTTCTGAGTCCTACCCCAACAGTGCCAGCAGGCAGGTGCCATATATGAGTCTCCCTTGCCATGGCTAACCCTATTTGCCCACCCTGGTGATTTTCTAAGACCTTGCCCCACTTAACTTGTACACCCACCCAAGCTATTTCCAGTGGCTTTTCTATATGAACAGCCAATCTGGGCTCTTGCTTCACAGCTGATCCCATACAGCAGTTGAAGCCACTCCTTGCAGTCAATTAACCTGGGGGTAAATCTCTCCCATTAACATTCCAAGAGCAATCAAGGTTCAACTACAGTATGAGGGTGTACACAGCCCACATGGGGTGGGGTGTACCTGCAGTAGTCAGCTCAGGTAAATGGGGAGGCTGTGCCACTGGACCCTACAGGACACCTACTACATAAGACCATACTACCAAGCCTGGGAGACATAGAAGCTCTACCCAGTACATAGAAACAAACACTGGGAGGATGCCAAATGAAGAGACAACGAAATGTGGCCCAAATGAACAAACAGAACAAAACTCCAAAAAGAAACCTAATGGAGACAAGCAATCTACTATGTAGAGTTGAAAACACTGGTTATAGATACTCAAAGAACACAAGGAAAGAATAGATAAATTTAGTAAGTTAAGAGATTAAAAACATAAAAATGAAACTAGAAAACAAAAAAGAACCAGTCAGAACTGAAGAATAAATGAACTGCAATGAAGGATACAGGCCCCGGCCAGGTAACTCAGTTGGCTAGAGTATTGTCCCGATATGCCAAGGTTGCTGGTTCAATCCCCAGTCAGGGCACATACAAGAATCAACCAACAAATGCATAAGTAAGTGGAGCAACAAATCAATGTTTCTCTCTCTCTTCCTTCATCTCTCTGTCTAAAATCAGTAAATAAAAAAAATTTTTTTTTTAAATACATTGCCAGGAATCAACAGTGGAATAGATAAAGTAGAAGATCAAACCAGAGACTTGTAGGATAAGGAAGCAAAAAACAATGAATCAGAACAGCAAAAAGAAAACAGAATCCAACAGAATGAGGACACTGTAAGGAGCCTCTGTGACAACTTCAAGCGGACCAACACTTGCATCAAGGGAGTGCCAGAAGAGTGAAATCAAGGAATTAAAAACTTACATGAAAAAAAATGATGGAGAACTTCCATAACCTGGTGAAGAAACAGACCTATAAATCTAGGAAGCACAGAGAGTCCCAAATAAGATATATCATCTTTAAAATGCCAAAGGTTAAAGACAAAGAGAGAATCTTAAAAGCAACAAGAGAAAAGAAGTTAGTTACCTACAAGGGAGTTCCCATAAGGCTGTCAGCTGATTTCTCAAAAGAAACTTGTCAGGCTAGAAGGGACTGGCAAGAGATATTCAAAGTCATGAAAAGCAGGGACCTACAAACAAGATCGCTGTACCTAGCAAAGCTACCATTTAGAATTGAAAGGGAGATAAAGAGTTTCCCAGACAAGAAAAAATTAAAGGAGTTCATTATCTCCACACCACTATTATATGAAATGATAAAGGGACTTATTTAAGAAACAGAAGATCACAACTATGACCAATAAAATGGCAATAAATGCATATCTATCAACAACTGAATCTAAAACACAAATTAAGCAAAGAAGAACAGAGATAGAATCATGGATACAGAGAGTGTTTTGATGGTTTCCAGATGGGAGGGGACTATGGGGGAATGGGTGAAGAGGTCAAGGAATTAAGAAATACAAAGAGGTAGTTACAGAATAGCCATGGGATGTAAAGTACAGTATAGGAAATGGAGCAGCCAAAGAACCTATATGCATGACCCATGGACCTGAACAATGGTGGGGAGACTGCCTGAGGGAGTGGGGGTGCTAGATGTAGGGGGCAAAAGGGGAAAAATCAGGACAATTGTAATAGCATAGTCAATAAAATATAATTTAAAAAGAGAGAGGAGGAGAGAGAGAGAGAGAGAGAGAGAGAGAGAGAGAGAGAGAGAGAAAGAAAGAAAGAGAAAGAAAGAAAGAAAGAAGAAAAGACTGTCAAGCAAGAACACTATACCCAGCAAAGCTGTCCTTCACAAATTAAGGAGAAATAAAGACTTTCTTAAACAAACAGAAGCTCAGGGTATTCAGCATCACTGAACCTGCCTATAAGAATTGCTAAGGAGCATTGTTCAAACTAAAATAAAAAGATGCTAATTAGCATAATAAAAACATACAAATGTATAATATTCACTACTAATGATAAATATATAGTCAAAGTCAGATTATCTAATATTGCAATGGTAGTATATAATGCACCTAAAACTCTACAAGTTAAAAAAGAAACATTAAAAATAACTATAACTTATAAACACGGTAGCCTATGGGTTTTTTTCTATTACTTTAGGAAAAACTTGAAGTAACTTGTAACATCCACTATATCAGTTAAAATCCATTAAAGTAAAGTATAACATTTAAACTAA
The DNA here is from genome assembly GCA_004024845.1 of Tonatia bakeri. Taxonomy (NCBI): domain Eukaryota; kingdom Metazoa; phylum Chordata; class Mammalia; order Chiroptera; family Phyllostomidae; genus Tonatia; species Tonatia bakeri. The sequence goes on along the minus strand of PVIA01002038.1, from coordinate 39,961 downwards.
ATTGTAACATCAATAACCTACACTGTTGTGGACAAAAAATATATAAGTTTCCGTATGCTATTGAAGTTAAGTTCTTACCAGTATAAATAGGATGTTACAGATTTAAGGTATTTTATGTAAGCCTCAAAGTAATCACAGAGAAACGCCTTTAGTAGATACATAAGAGATTATGAAAAGGAGTCACAGCGTACTGCCTCAAATAGGCATCACATCCCCAAGGAAGATGTCAGGAGAGGAAGCAAGGAACACACAGAAAACAATTAACATGGTGACAACAGTAAGTCCTTACCCATCAATAATTATTTAAACATAAATGGATTAAATTATCCAAACAAAACACACCCAATGGCAAATAGATTAAAAAACACCAAGATCTGACAACATGCTGCCAGTAAGAGGCTCATCCCAGCTTTAAGGACACGTGTGAACTAAGAGCACAGGGAGGGTAGAAGACATTGCAAGCAAATGGTCACCCAGAGAAAGCAGGGGCAGCTATCCTTACATTAGATAGAACAGACTTTAAACTAAACACTCTTAAACAAATAAGATCAGTGTATAATGGTAAGGGGGTCAATTCATCAAGAACATGTAATGATTGTAAATATTTATGCCCCCAGTATTGAAGCACCTAAATATACAAAGCAAATACTAAGAGAACTAAAAGGAGAAATAAATAGCAATACAGTAATAGTTGGGGACTTTACTACCCAGCTCTCAACAAAGAATGGGTCATCCAGACAGAAAATCCATAAGGAAATAGCAGATTCGAACAAACACTGTATGTAGACTATATGGATCCAATGGACATATAAGTATATCCCATCAGACAGCAAAACAACACACATTCTTAGCAAGCACCCATGGAACATTTTCTAGGATAAATTATATGTTAGGCCACAAAACAACTCTCAACAAATTCAAAAAGAGAAGATAATGAGTATCTTCTCCAGCCACAGTGGTATAAAACTAGAAATCAATAACAGGAAGAAAGCTGTAAAATACACAAATACATAGAAATTAAACAAAATACTCCTGAACAACCAATGGCTGAAAAAAATCAAAAGGAATTTTTTTTAAATATCTCAAGACAAAGGAAAATGGAAACACAACACACCAAAACTTAAGGAATATAACAACCGCAGTTCTAAAGAGGGAGGTTTGTAGCCATGAATTTATAAATCAAGAGAAAAAAAAGATCTCAAATAAAGAACCTAACTTTATACCTCAAGGAACTAGAAAAAAAAAAAAAAACTTAACCACAACAGGAAAAAAAAAAAAAAAAAAAAAAAAAAAAAAAAAAAAAAAAAAAAAAAAAAAAAAAAAAAAAAAAAAAAAAAAAAAAAAAAAAAAAAAAAAAAAAAAACTTAGCCACAGCAGGAAAAAAAAAAAAAAGAGAAAAAGCAACTTACACAGATTCGATGCAATTGCAATCAAAATTCCAATGGCATTTCTCACAGAAATAGAACAAACAATCTAAAATGTATATGGAACCACAAAAGTTCCCAAATAGCTAAAGCAATCTTGGGAAAGAACAAAGCTGGAGACATCACACTTCCTGTTGTTAAACTTTATTACAAAGGTATAGTAAACCAAACAATATAGTATTGGCATAAAACAGACACAAATCAACAGAATACAATAGAGAGCTCCAAAATAAAACCATACATGTGTGGTCAATTATTCTATTACAAAGGAGCCAAGAGTACATTCAATAAATGCTGTTGGAAAAACTGTGCAGTACAAACAAAAAATGTAACTGGATCATATCTTCCACCCCACACAAAAATGAACTCAAAATAAAGAATTAAAGATTTGAACATAAGGCCTGAAACCATAAAACTCGTAGAAGAAAACACAAGCGTGGGTCTTGGTAATTATTTTGGGATTTGACACCAAAAGCAAAGACAACAAAAGCAAAACTAAACAAGTAGAACTACATCAAACTAAAAAGCTTCTGCACAGCAAAAGAAATAATCATCAACATGAAAAAACCTATAGAATGAGAAAAAAATATTTTCAAGCATTATCTGATAAGGGGTTAGTGTCCAAAATATGTAAGGAACTCATACAACTTAATAGCAAAAAAAATAAAAAATGTCATTTAAAATGGACAAATGACTTAAATAGATATTTATGCAAAGATATTCATGTGACAGTCAACAAGTACATGAAAAGGTGTTTAACATCACTCATCCTCAGGGAAAGCAAATCAAAACCACCATGAGACATCACCTCAAACCTGTTAGAATGGCTACTATCCAAGCAAGAACAAGTGTGAGCAAGGATGTGGACAAAAGGGATCCCTTGCTCACTGCTGGTGGAAATGCAGATGGGTGCGGCCACTGTGGGAAAGAGTATGGAGGCTCCTCAAAAAAATTAAAAATGGAGTTACCATATGATCCAGCAATTCCACATTTGGGTTTATATTCAAAGGAAATGATATCACTGTCTTAAAGAGAGAGCACCCCTCTGTTCATTTCAGCACTATTTATAATAGCCAAAACATGGAAACAACGTAAGTATCCATCAGTGGTTGAATGGGTAAAGAAAATGAGACACACATACACAGGACTGTTACTTAGCCATAAAAAGGGAAATCCTGCTATTTTTATCAACAGAGATGGACCTTGAGGGCATTACATTAAGTAAAATAAATCAGAGAAGGACAAATACTGTATGATTTTATTTATGTGTGTAATGTAGAAAAACCAAACTCAAAACAGAGAGGGAGTAGATTGGCGGTTGCCAGGGGGTGGGGGATGGAGGAGGTTAAAGGTGACAAACTTCCAGAGTAAGTTCTGGGAATGGAATCACAGCATGGTGACTACAGGTAACAATAGAGCATTGTATATCTTAAAGTTGCTGAGACAGTAAATCTTGAAAGTGCTCCCTATACATATACAAAACTGTGCCTACGTGAAGTAAGGAAGGGCTAACCCTGTTACCGTAATCATTTCACAGTATGTGCACAAATCAGATCATCACATTGCACACCTTAAACTCCTACAATGTTCTAAGTCAATTACATCTCAATAAATCTGGGAGGGGGGTGAAATTAAAATTCAGTTAAAACAAAAGACCTGAGTATTGCCTCCTCCCCAGCGGGTCCCACTTGCCACCACTGGGACTCACTGCTAGAGGCAAAAGCACAGAGGGTCAGGCCAAGTCCTGTTCTGCCTGCCCTCTGGCTGCTGCCTGGGCATGGCTGGGTCTTTAATTGCAATGGAGCTGGTTGATGCCTTGAGCTTAGGCAGAGGGAAGGGACACAGGGCACTGAGAGCTTCCTCTGGGCCCTCAGAGCCCTGTCTTGGCAAGGAGTGGGGTGGGGGAACTAGGCGAGTGTGAGGAGCTACCCAGCTGTGAACTATCCAGCAGCAGCTCCTGAAGGAGTGAGTGACAGCAAACCCCAACAGAAGGTTCCAAGGCAGGAGTGGGACCACTTTTGATACTGGCTGACCATCTGCCTAGGCTCTGGCCTGGCTTGACCTGACGAAGTGGCCACTAGAGCAGAGGCCCAAGGTCAGCTTACTGGGTAGCTCTCTAACCCAAACTCTCAAGAAAGGAGCTGACTCCTTTCTTGGAGTCAATAGTTGGGCTGAAGCCCAACTTTAACACAATATAATCTTCTAGAACCAGATCTCTCCTTCTCTCTTTCTCTTCCTTTTTCCTTTTGTCTTCACACTCGTGGTTATTTTAACAGGGATTTATTGAGCAGACTACCTACCTAGCCATGAGCTAAGCACCACAGGAGAAATTCACTCATTCCACAAACACATAACATTCCAGATGGTGATCTGAGCCTGCAACAAAACCAATCAATTCCTGACCAAAAGACCCAAAGAGTGAAAACAACCCAAATGTCCACTAACTGATGAGCAGGTAAACAAAACGTGCTGTATCTGTACAACAGGATGTCATTCGACTACAAAAAAGAATGAATCATGCTACACACAACAAGAATGAACCTTGAAGAAAATCATGTTAAGTGAAAAACAATGATAAAAAAACACATACTGCATGATTCCATTCATATGAAATGTCCAGAACAGGCAAATCCACAGGCAGAGAAAACATATTAGTGGCTGCAGAGGACAGAGGGAGTGACTGCCAATAGGTCCCAGGTTTGGGAGGAGTAATAAAAACGTTCTAGAATCTGTTGTAGTGATGGCTATACAACTCTGAATGTAATGAAAACCACTGAATTGTATATGATGGGGGGAATTATACAGTACATAAATTATAGCTCAATAAAGCTAATATTTTTTAAACCCCTGCCCTGACAAAGTGGAAGAAGGGGGGAGCCAGAATAATAAACAAAACATTTAAGTAATCATATATAGTATATCAAATATCAGCACTTTGGTAAAAAATAAAGTAGGGAAGGAAAACAGTACAAGGATGGCATTGCAATTTTACAGGATGCAGAAAGATGGTTTTACTGAGGATGAAGACCTGAAAGGCCCAAAGGAGCCAGCAGGCAGCTGTCTGGGGGAACAGTGTCCCAGGCAGCAGCTCTGGGAAATTCTAGTGCTCATGGGTGCCTGGCAGAGAAGAGTCCAGTTAAAAGCAAAGAGCTCAAAGCAGCTCTGAGTGCTGGGAGAAGGGGTAGCCCCAAGCTTGTCAGATGAAGAACTCCATGTGTAGTAAGGCTGTGTCCCGAACTACAAGCACCGATTCAGGAGCTACAGTGCAGGGTCCACAGAAGTTCTAAAAATATCTGCTGAATGAATAAATAAAGAATCAACGGAGTCTACCCTGCAGCTGCCTCCAGCCCTACCTGAACCCTGAGGCCCCTGTTACCTTTCCAGCCCAGTTTGATGTTCCACTCATAGAAGAAGATCAGCTTCCCTTTGCGGCTGCTGCAAGAAGCCTCGCCTTCCACCTGCTTCAGCTCACTGATCTGGCAGCGACCAGCCTCATTCTCCACGACGATGCCCACCAGGAACTCACGGAGCTTCCCCTTAGACCAGCTGGTGGCATCTCGCTCTGTCCTGCCAGGAGCCAGAAGGGCAGAGCCATGAATGGAAGGCCCACGTGGTACCACCTGCCCAGCCCACATATGCCTGATTCCCCTCATGGGGCCTTGGAAGAACTGCCACCCTCAAACCTACAAACATGCTTCTCAAACCAACTTTCTCCAAAATATTTCCTAAACCTCCTGCTCGGTTCCTTAAGATAGTATTAACTACTGTATAAAGTAGTATTTTTTGTCTTAAAACACCAGCTTATTTGAGGAAAAGGTGGCCTATCGTTCTAAGCTGGAAATGTATGCACCATATGAGAAGATAGTAGTAACAGAAATAATTCTAACAAGACAAATTATCAAGTGTGTTCACACGTATTATTACTTCATGCAATCTCCCCAAATAATGTTCCCACTTTGGAAGCAGAAATGAACTGAGAGAAGTCCATGATGTGTCTGTGGTGACAGGGCTGAGAAAGGAGAGGTCAGCTCTTCTGAGCCGGAGCCAGAAAATGATCCCTTCACAGACCCGGGGCTTTGCTCTGCCTGGACCTGCCTCAGCATCAGCTTGATGGCCTGAAGGTACCACAGCCCTCAGAGGAGCAGGGCAGAGAGCATCACTTCCTGAAGCTCTGGGGGAGGGAGGAAAGCAGAAATAAGCCAGTGTTCTAAATAAGGTACAAAAAGGATGGGTAACTGGTTCAAGTTCCTCTAAGGCAGGGCTCACCGGAGGCCCATCAAGTTAGACGCAGAGTTGAGATCCAAATTCCTGTTCTTTCCATTATGCACAAGCCAAAACACACCCTCGCTCCCCCACACACTCTCTAGCTTCATTTTAACTTCCAGAAACATCAAGAGGATTAGATGTGGGAGGGGGAAGGGAAGCACCTAATTAAGGGTACAGACTGTCAAAGTTGAAGAGGTAAATCAAAAACCATTCTTGGATTCCAACCCAACTTTCAAAAGGAGAAAACAAGTCCCAGAGGCAGTGCATGCAAGATTTCAAGTCTGGGGCCTCAGAGGGCTTTACCAAGCCCAGAGGCTACAGATGAGTCACAACTACAGGCAGATGGGGGAGGGAAAGGGAATCCGGTGCACCTGTCCAAGACTCCGCCCCTCCGAGGCGCCCTGGGACGAGGGCACCCTCACCCCCCCAGCCCCAGTGCCCAGGGCGCTCGGTGCTCGCAGAGCCCGCCGGGCAGCTCTGGAGAGGGAGGCCCGGGACCGAGGCCCAGACCCCCGCCCGAACGCACCAGTGCCAGTTGTTCACGTTGGTCCCGTCCTCCCGCTCCTCCACGATCCAGCGCGGGTCCCCCTGGCCCCACTTGGCCATGTCTGCGCTGGCGGCGCGCCTTCAGCAGAGAACAAGGCAGGGCCGTGGCGGCGGGGCTCCGGTGCAGCTGAGCCGCCGACGTTTCCGGCTTCTCAGCCCAAGACCCGAGCGTTCGCAGCCCCCACAGTGTGCTAGAAATCCCCGCCCCTGCGCCGCTCCGCCCACCGCCCCGCACCGCGCGCCTGGCTGCGGGGCGCCGAGAGGCCCGGTGCGGGCGAGGGGCCTCGAGGTGGGGCGGGGCGGGGCGGGGCGGGGCGGGGCCTGGGGGTAGGGGGTTCCCGGAGGACTATGAGGGGGCCCCGGAGGCCGTGAATGGGAGTCCAGGAGAGGTCTGGCCTGAGAGTTGGGCGGCTGGGGGAGGCGAGCGTAAGAAAGAGGGGAGAGTCTATGCCCTTGGGGCGGGGGGTGGGGCGGGGGACAGGTTCCAACACCACGGGCTGCTGGGCATTCCCTCAGGCGGGGGTGGGGTCCTGGCGGCCTAGTGGAGGGTTTGGAGAGGCCCACGGGGCGCCGCAGCGGGACTCGAAAGTGCAGGGACCAGGAAGAGGGGAACCTCGGCCGCCTCCTATAAAGGCCTGGACACCTCAAGGGCTCATTATTACTACAGTGATTAGTTTCAACGTTAGCAGGTGGGCGGCGGGTAACAAGCCTGCCTGAGAGCCAGCCGCCTTGGGGAAGCAGACAGGAAGCGTCTGTCCAGGCTGTCATCAGCTGTGCTATTCGGCCCAGTGCAGGACTCGACCCTAGCGCTTGATCACCGTTTGCTGTACAACCACCTTCTGAGGTCGGAGCGCGCCCACGGTGCTTGTGGTCACCACTGTGCGCGTGCTTGTTACACCATATTCCTGTTTTGTCCGAAAGTTCCTGCAGAGTTGGTGCGCTATGATTCTCTCCTCAGGCCTGTCCAACACCTGTCCAAGTAGCATGCGTTACCAAGTTCCCAGTTACTTCAGTAATGTTTTTATTTTATTCATTTAGTAATCCTTTATAGATGACAAAAGAACGTGACTGCAAGTGTCCATTACTGTTGCTTGATGCAATTTTACAATAATTAAGTGGATAATGATTCCTTTAACAAAACTTCATCTTCCAACAAAATCTTTGTTCCGATTATATGGAAGATGTTACTAAAGGGTCTGTGGATATTGGTTTAGTATGGAAAACAATATGACAATGGAAGAGTGGATGCACCTGACTCTTCTGTTCCCTGATGTTGACCTGTCCTTTCTGCTCTGTGCTCATCAAGAGATAAACTAACTGGCGGAGAACATTTTTCTCCTTTTCTTACTGGAGCAACTGCATTCCAATATCATTTTCCAAAAATCTACAACAGTTATGCAAACAGACACTTCAAAGCATTTTGGCCCCAAAACAAAATGACATTTTTATTTCACCTTTGACACTTTACTTCACCAAAGCCACGGACAACTAAAACATGGTATCAAATAGGAAAGAATTTCAATGGTAATGCTAGTGGTCACGGTTTTCTTGTGCATTAGCTGTGCATCTTTTATCCAACTCATAAAGAATATTAATGATAGGACATTACATGATAAGATTTAGATATGGATAATTGAAAACTGTGGGGAAAAATAAGACCAGGAAACTTACAAAGACAAAGGCTACAATCACTAAAATGTTATGTAGACAAAAATTTTTTTTCCAGTATTTACACAAAAAGAACTACCCCAATGTAAACAATTATATTAAAATGTAAATGCAAAGGGCATTCTATGTAATAATTGACCAAGAATTAAATTGACCTAAAAGAATTTGCTCCAATAAGTAATTTCACAAAGAAAACCTTCAGTATTAATATAAGTATTATGGCCCTGGTCGGGTGGCTCAGTTGATTGGAAAGTCATACAGCAAAATGTCACAGGTTTGATTCCTTCCTGGTCAGGACACATACCTAGGTTGCAGCCCTGACCAGGGCACATAAGGGAGGAAACCAAGTGATGTCTCTCCCCCTCTCTCATTCTCTCTCCCCCTCCCCCTCTCTCTAAAATTTCCTTGGGTAAGGCTTTTTAAAAATGTTTAAATATCATTATGAAAATATTAGTCTTAATAAAACTGAGTCAAAGTCTCAAAGAGAAATTCATATGCCCACGATTATAGCAGCATTATTCACTGCGTGGAAGCCACCCAAGTGTCCACTGATGGAAGAATGAATAAGCAAAATGTGCCACTTACATATAATGGAATATTGGCCATCCTTTAAAAGGAAGTAAGTTCTGACATATGCTACAATATGGTTGGAACTTGAGGCTCACGTTATGCTATTAATGTGAACTTAGCATATAAACACTGTGTTAAGTGAAATAAGACAAAGACAAAAAGAAATACTGCATGATTTCATTTACATGAAGAATTTAGAATAGCCTAAATCACAGAGACATAAAGGAACGGAGTTTGCCAGGGGCTGCAGGGGCGGGGGCACGCGGAGCTATTGTGTAGGAGCAGAGTTTCGGTTCTCCCAGTGAGCGGCGCTGTGGACAACGGTGACGGGGGCACAGCATCAGGGGTGTGTCCAGTCCCATTGACCTGTACTCTTAATAGATGAGCTGGTGAAATTTGTTATTTTTACCACAATAAAAATGGGCATAAAGCCCTAAACCAGTGAGAAAAAGATTTCTGGGCAAGAGGGTGTTCATGCAATGTGAAGGTGTGTCACGCACATACCCTCCCAGTTAGTTCGCGTAATAACAACAAAAGGGAAACGTGATCTTTACAAGAAAGAAATCCGGCAACGGACCACCTTAACCAAAACCGGAACAAACTGACATATGTACACTGTCCCCTGAGTGGTATTCTTGCCAAAAATGCTTAATCTGAGTCTAATCATGAAGAAACCATCAGAAAAGTCCAAATTTAGGGAGATTCAGCAAAATGGATTCAGCCTAGACTCTTCAAAGATAAACATTTCATGAGTGTCAAAAGAAGCCCAAAGAGACGTGGCAAATAAATGCAAAGTATGATCCTAAATTAGCTCCTGGGTCCAAACAAACAGTTAAAAATGCCATAATTGGGGAAATTTAGATTGCACCTCAGACTGCATATGTATTAGATAATACTGTGCCAGTGTTAGATTTTCTGAGCACTGAATTTTGGTTGCAAAGGAGAACATTCTTGCACTTTGGGGATGCATGCTGAAATATTTACAGGTAAATATGATGTCTGCAATTGACTCAATTAGTTCAGAGGAAAACACAGACAAAGGAAATAAGGCAAATTGTTGACAACCAGAGGCCCTAGGTGAAGAGTATCTTGAAGGCATCTTATACTATTCTTGCAGCTCCTCTGTAAGTCTGAAATTATTTCAAAATCCTCACCATGGGATGATCCCAGGCCACAGGGATTTCTCCCCATCAAGATGTCAATACTCCCCATTTAGCATCAGTCACACATTGAAAATTATTTTATCACTTATTCTTTCCATCACTCAGCAAACACTTACTTATTGAACCTATGCCACACGCATGACAATGTGCTAGGCCCTTGAATCTCATGCCATGTTTTCTACTCTTTCCTTCTCTCACAGCCCAACACGTTTCACAAACGTTTACTGCAGATGGCCACAGTGTAGTACCAGTCTGTACTGCGATTCCAAATACAGACAGCACATTTCAAACCACTGAAATCAAGAATAATATCATCTCAGGACTTGCCTAACGTAATAGGATGTTTTGTTGGTAATGGTAGTCTCTTTGTATCAGTCTTACAACGCAGCTCTCAGGGCCCTGGCCTGTAGGTCGGTGGTTAGAGTATCGTCCTGATATGTCATGGTTGCAGGTTTGATCCCTGGTCAGGGCACATGCAAGAAGCAATCAATGAATGCATAAATAAGTGGAACCACAAAATGTTTCTGTCTCTTTCTCTTGCTCTCTCTACCTAACATCAACTTAAAGAAAAAAGTCTGTATGAGAAAATGTTAAGGGCTGAGTTCAATGGGGATTGTGTGGCCGGGGACCCTAAGTCCTTGTCCCTGGGGTTTTCCATGGTAACATAGTAATGTTACTTGGCCATGAATGCCTGTGATCAGAGCATTAAGGACATGTGCTGTTTCCCATGTTCCCTTGAATATCACATACCTAACAGACATCTGCACAAACACAAATAACTTTATTCACATGTTCGACAGTGAATAGACTGAATTTAAGGACACTTAATACAATCAATTTCGTGAACTCAGATATGAGTTTTAAAAAATAGTAGTCAAGCTGTCGGTATTTTATTTTACAGAATTTTGCATGTAGCCCACTTCTTTCTGCACAAAGGCAAAATACTATTTGCATTTGCTTAGTTCCCCATTCTTTTGCTATTTCAACACAATTTTGTGCCCCAGTCATCTCCTTGTTAGTCTAAGGTGACATTTCTTTCACTCTCAGCCTTTTCTCAGCCTCATTTTCTCTCTTTATGTTCTTGAATATAGCTTTGAGGTGTAGGGTATTGCTTCCCAAGGTCAACAACAATTACCTCCCTAGAAAATGTCACTCCTTTTAAAGGTCTTTTGTTGTGATCAGTAACTGAAGGGGTTCCTCTGACAGGTATGTGTGTTTTTTCCGAATCATCCTGCAAGAGAATGGGACAAAGAGTGTAAATGATCAATTTATGAAAACAAAACCTGCTTTTAAAGCTATAGGCTATATGTGCATTGTTAGTGAGAAACAGGAAAGTATCACTAAGTGGTATAGAAAAGCAGTGATGATACATCGTTTTCCTGTTTCTGTGGTTATGAAAGCACACCCTGACATAATCAGACAGCTCTGGTAATGTGTCACTCTCTCTACATGGCAGTCAAACCCAAGAGCTGCCTGCACCACCATCCTGTGTCCAACCGGGCATGGGCCTTGTGTGGGGAGGGCATGTGAATTGTTCTTATTAGGGAGCCCCAAACGTGGCGCTCCAGAAGGCCCTGGCAAAGTTTGTGTGCTGTGGTAGAAGGAGCCTAGAACTTGAGAAGGGACACAGGGCTGCTCCCGAGCTCAGCCACGGTGGAGGATGACCTTGAACAATTCATGTCTTTTTCTCATTTGTTGGATCCTTACATGATCTCCAAGTCCTCCTCCAGCCCTAAGATTCTAGGAATCTGACAAAAGCAGCAAAATGAAGAGAATTATTAAGAAAAACACAAATGTAGGAATGAAGAATGAGTAAGTATCTAGGCTTGGCATATGTAAGTGCTTTAATGTCATGAGCCTATAAAGCTAGAAGATTGGTGTGAATGAGTGTGGACATTGCTCTTCCTGGTACAAACCTAAATACAGCTCAGACCACCCCTTATTGCACCTAGCCAAGTAATTCGCCTCCTTGTCAATCAAACAAATGCTACACTGTCCCTTGAGTGTTGAAAAGCCCATCACCTCTTGCCCATTTTCTTTAGCATTCTTATTATCACCGTGGTTCTCTTTTACTTCGTTCTCCACTTTGCCCTCGTTGCCCTCGTTGCTCTCATTGCCCGCATTGCCCTCTTTGTTTTCTAGGAGCGTGGCCACCATTTCTTTACTCCGTCTCTGGACAAGAATGCCGGGCCGCATGATTTGTCTTACGAGAGTCCTAAAAAAAATCAATCAGCAGGGATTTTTAAAGTTATGCATATTAGCCACCATTATCACATACACACAAAAATGGCTTCCTGCAACATTCTATGGTAGACTTACTTTTCTTGGTCTCCTGAGTTGCGTGTCTTCACATTAGCAGTTAAACCATCTTCATAAGGACCTCTTTCTATCTCCTCATCTTCCTTGCTTTGGAAACTGAAATAAATGCGCAAAAATTCACTTTTAAAAAGGAAACTGGCGATTCTAAAACCCTGAATGGAAAAAGTAGATTGCTACAGCATTATCATTTGCTCTATTTTAATTGTTTTATATTATATCTAGATACATTTGCTAGTGTGACTTGAAATCTGATCCCAATCTATCAGCATGGACTTATACCATCTATATAAAAACAGCATCAGTAAAAGGAGGATGCAAATGAAGCAAATTAGTAGGATGATGATGAAAGTAATTGCTGTGGTTTCAAAGCTCATAGGCTTAACAAGCCGACTCATCCACTCTCACAATCGCCGTTTGTCCAAATGTTCTTTTCCAGCTCAGTTTGAATGTAGGTCTCTTGTTCTTTAAGTTTTCTAGAAACAGAAGAGTAAAAGCCTGTTTTCGTGGTTGTTCATCTGACCAGCTTTGTAAAAGATGCTCTGCTTGTTTCAGTGGAACTGACTCACACTGGCTAATTTTTCTCCATAAATGCGGTGGGGGACTGAGGTGGCCAGAGGGGATTCTGAGCTGAGACACGTGTGGTCGCTCGGCTCACCTCCCCTCATCCCAAAAACTATCAGAATCCGAAGAAGAGGGGAACTGGAGCATCTGGAGCTGAGCCCAGCTCCCCATTCTTCTTTCTTCAATGACATCACAGAATCATGGAACCATGGCATTAGGGGGACCAGCCCCAGCCAACCCCACCTGTCACCTGGATCAGGCAGTCCATGAAACTCTCCTCTGGCCTGAGGCCTGTCTACTCTCTCCCCTGAGAGGGTGGGGGTGGAGGTCACTTGGCATCATCTTGGCCACTCTCTGGACAAAGATTATCTTCCTACTCTCAAAATGCCACCCTTCCTTTCTTAACCTGAATCTGCTTAATGAATTTTTTTTTCACAGACCATAAGCAATCAACCCACTTCCTTCTTATAAAATCCATCTCTCTGGCCCTGATGGTGCTCTCCTCAGGCCTAATAGCCCATATCCTTCTATCTCCCACCAGTGGGCCTACTTCCTGGACACACCAGAACACTGGCGGCTCTGGAGGGTGTGACTGAGGAAGCGGGGCAGAACAAGATGTCAAGAGTACAGATGACCCCTGACCCATCCTGACTACAGGTGATTGAGTGATGCCCAGGACAAGGAGGGGGAAGGCAGAGCTAGGACCTTCTGAGAAGAAAAGGAGGGCACAGAGGAGGAAGGCAGCTGCCACCAATCCTGTCTCTAACAGTCCGAGGTGAGCTGGGGGTGGCTCTCAGCTGCAGAGGCACTGGCTGCCTCCCAGCAAGGCAGGGACTGTGGTGGCTTTATCTTTGGACACTCCACCAGGTCAGGGCCTGAAAACTCCATGAATGTTGGGTAAATGTGTGTGGGAGTAAACACAAGGGGAGTCTGCTGGAGGGCTCAGCCACAGCTGATCTTGCAGAACATGTGAACCTCTGAGCCATTCCTGGCGTTGGTAGAATTCTTGGATGACGTTTCCTCCAGCCAAGGCTGCCAGGTGAAGACTCAGATATGCTGCTGTCAGACAGAGACTTCACGAGTCCAAATCTTGGAGCCCTGGCTGGGTAACTTGGATGGTTAGAGCATTGTCCCAATATGCCCAGGTTGTGGGTTCGATCCTTGGTCAGGGCACATACAGGAATCAACCAACGAATAACCAATGCATGCATAAATAAGTGGAACAATGAATCAGTGTTGCTCTCTTGTTCTCTCATCAATAAATTTAAAATTTTAAAAAAATAGTCCAAATCTTTTCATGTGTTGGATTTTTCTAGGAGATGAGGGTATTTTATATCTACCTACTGGTGGTTACACAGGTTTAGACAGATGTAAAAACCCATGAAATTGTGTGCCTGAGATTACTGCACTTCATGCCCTGCACTATGTGGATATTACACTTAAATAAAAAAGGAAAAGGGGCCCACCCTCGCACCTGAGTTTGGGCATGTGCAGCACAGCGCTGTGCTGGGCTGGAGGGCAGCTGCAGCTGATTCTGTCTTCAAGATCTTTCGCCACACACACTGTGAGACCAGAGACCTTTAGCAAGGACATGGCTCTAGCAACAAGTAAGGGCTGGATGAGACATTCCCTAAGGGCTTTCTTCACTGAATGTGGCTTGGGAAGCAATATCTTAAATTTATATGTATAATTAATATACATATTAATTATATGTATAATTTATATGTATAATGCAATATAATACAGTGGAGGGTTATCCAAGTTTGGTCTCTAAAACACATTTTCCATGCACTGGACTGTAAGTAATTCTGTGATGCCATGGTGGTTTACTCATAGCTGGTCTCCGGAGTCCGACCCTGTGCTTGCCCACAGAATGTTTGTACTGAAAAATTACTTGTGATAGGACATTTCTACCAGTGCTACGGAAACAGCAGATATTCTGAGAGTGAGCAACTGCATGCTAACCAATTGGATAACCTAGATGAGTGAAAAAAAATTCCTAGAAACATAAAACCAAGCAAGATTGAATCATGAAGAAACAGAAAATCTGAGTCGAACTACAATAAAAAGACTTAATAAACAGTCAAGAAACCACCCCCCGACAACAACAACAACAACAAAGAAGTCCTGGACCAGAGGGTCTCACTGGGGAATTCTATCAAACATTTAAAGAGCTAACACCAATCTTTCTCAAACACTTCCAAAAAATGGCAGAAAATGGAATGCTTCCTAACTCATTCTATGAGGCCAGTGTTGCCCCAATAACAAAGCCAAAGGCAACACAAACAAAGAAAAGTAAAGGCCGATATCCTTCATTAATTAATACCGGGGTAAAAACCCGCAACAAAGCACTAGCACACTGAACTTAGCGGCTTATTAAAAGGATAATATGATTGTGACCAAATGGGGTTTATTCCCGGAATACAAGGATGGTTTAATATACAAAAATCAATGTAATACACCACATTAATAGAATATAGAGGAAAAATACATTATCATCTCAACTGACTCAGTAAAGGCATTTGACAAAATTTAACATCACTTCATGATAAAAAAAAGCATTCAAAAACTAGGAATAGAAGGAAACTGCCCCAACATAATAAAGGCTGCATGTAGAAATATCTGTGCAGCTAATATGATACTCAATGCTGAGAAAATATTTGCAAATCATGTATATAATAACAGGTTAATATCCAGAGTATCAAGAACCCCTACAATTCAACAACAACAACAACAACAACAAAAACTCAATCCAAAAATGGGCAAAGAACTTGAATAGACATTTCTTCAAAGATATACAAATGGCCAAAACCATATAAAAAGATGCTCAACATCACTAAAAATTAAGAAAAAAATAAAATCCACCATGAGATACCACTTTACATCCATTAAGAAGGCTATCATTAAAAAAAAAACAGAAAATGACAATATTGGGAAGAATATGGAGAAACTGGGACTCCTGTGCTCTGCCAGTGAGAACGTGAAATGGTGCAGCCGCAGTGGAAAGCAGCACCACAGTTCCTCAAAAAGCGAAACACAGAATTACATCCCATCCAGCTCTTCCACTTCTGGATGTTTGCGCAGAAGAAGTGAAAGCAGAGGCCTGAACAGATATTTGCACACCCGTGTCCATAGCAGCATTGTTCACATCAGCCAAACATTAGAAACGATCCAAGTGTCCACCGATAGTGAACACATAAACCCAATGTAGTGTTTACATACAAAGGAATGTTATTCAGCTTTTAAAAAGAACAAAAGTCTGCCCTCACTGGTGTGACTCGGTTGTCTTGTACACCAAAATGTTGTGGGTTCGATTCCCAGTCAGGGCACATACCTAAGCTGCGGGTAAGATCATGGCGTATATGGGATGCAACCAATTGATGTTTCTCTTTCTCCCATTCTCTCTCTCTAAAAGCAATGAAAAGAATGTCCTCAGGTGAGGATAAAAAAAAAGAACAAAATTCTGATAGCTGTTGCACATGGATGAACCTTGAAGGCATCATGCCCAGTTAAGTGAGGCAGACACAAAGGTGCATACACGGTACGATTCCACTTACGTCCGATACCTGATCAGACATGTTCACAGAGGCAGAAAGTGGAACAGAGGCTGCCAGGTGCCGGGGCAAGGGGGAAAGGTGAGTTGTTATTTAATGGATACGGAGTTTCAGCTTGGGAGAATGGAGCCATTCTGGAGATGGATAGTAGTGCCAGTTGCACCACAATATGAATATACTGAATGACACAAAGTGTACGCTTAGAAACGGCCAGTTTGTGTTGTATGTGTTTGATCACAATTCAAAATTACTTGTGGAACAAAGGAAAGGGAGCCCATCTATAAAGTGGCCCGGTACATGGCAGGCACTAGAACAATAAGACCATCATAAAAAGATCTTGTTTCGGTTGCCATCCATTCGTTCATTTTGTCTCCCCACTGGGAGTGCCCTGGCCCCTCCCTCAGCCCTTTACCTGTCCCCACCTCGAACTCCTCCAAGATTTGGTCTGGGGCTGCTCCTCCTGCATGAGGCCATCACCATCCACTGGGCTTCCTTTCTTCCTTGCTTTCTCTAAGCTGCAACTGCAACTCAGTGACACACCATATCACCTACCGCATACCAGACCCTCCCCCATCAGGCTCCCACTGCAGGCGTGCTGGGGAGTGGTACAGAGTTTCACATCCTTTGTCATTTCCCTCCTCCCACCTCTTTTATCCTTTGACCTCAGGCTCCCAGAACCCTGCAAATTCCATTCTCTCCTGTTATTAAAACCTGCTTTTTCTAATCCTTCACCCCCAAGAATTCCTGATAGAAATTTAAAGTGTTTTCACTCTCAAGGATATTTGAGGACACTCTCTACAGTTGGGGTAGAATCTCAGGTATCAGCCAGAAGAGAGGGAGCTCTCTTTGGAGCCAGGAGGGCTTTTCTGGTGCTCAGGGCATCTGCCACATGGAGGTCAGACCTTGATTCCTCCTGGGATGAGCAGTTCTGTCCTACCTCCCCTCCTGTCTTTAAGCTCCTTTGGGGTAGTCGCCAGAAGACATGCCCTCCCGGTGACAAGGTCTGCAGCCTCTTGTGCTCCGAATGGGTCTGGGGTGCACATGAATCCCCAGCCACCTCCCTAAGGCCTGGATCCATGGATCTGGTGAGAACCTTTGACGAAAGCACAACTCCTGAACTGCAGGACAAAGATGAGGACATTCAGAGGACTCACAAGTCACAGCTGCCCCAATCTGAGCACCAGTATGAGCACAGGACCCAGTTATGGCCAATCAGAACAGTCCACAGTCAACATGTGGTCTGAATCATCTTGGTTAATCTCAATGCCAGGACATCTGCAGAAACTACTAGGACAGAGGAGAGCAGGGCTGAAGTGTAGATGGATGCTGAACTTTTGGATGTGTGAGCCAACACCTCTCCTTTTTGCCGTAAGCTGTTTTGAGTGCAGTTTATGTCTCTTGCCATCTAAGATTCCTGATGGACACATGTCATGACCAACACCATACTGCCTCCCTTTCTCAGTCCTTGATTCCTAACACAAGGCTCCTGCATTCCTCACGAGAGCCACGGAGCCCGTTCACTGTCTTTTTGGACAGTGTACATAAGTTCGCTCTAGCCTCCAACAACAAGTGAAGTGAGTGCCCTTCTCTTTTATCAAACAAGTGCAGGCTTTTCCCTACCACAGCTGGTGGGGCTGCTTAGAGGTCCCGTTTTAGATTTTATTTTTTTAAAGATTTTAGTTATTTTTAGAGAGAGGGGAAGGGAAGGGAAGGAGAGAAGGAGAAAAACATCAATGTTTCTTGGTTGTCTCTCTCACATCTCCCACTGGGGACCCGGCCTGCAACCCAGGCATGTGCCCTGACTGGGGATGGAACTAGCAACTCTTTGGTTCACAGGCCAGTGCTCAATCCACAGAGCCACACCAACCAGGGCTCATTTTAGATTTTAGAAGGCTACGTGGAAGTTACTGGAACTCATCAACATCAAGCTATGATATTTAACAGAGCACTTGAATTGAAATAGGTTTTTTTCTTGTACATTAATGGCCAAAACCTATCAGTTTTTATTACAGGAAAAAAGAAAAAATGATGTTAAATACCAAGATAAATGCTTAATATCTCAGTTCGTACAGTTTCTACACAAGACAAAGATTGTTCTGTTGAAAAGCCTTCGTTATTTATGATTCACAATTAACCTTTTCATGCAGAAGCCATTTAAAGCCTCAGAAAGTCACTATAGCTTGATAAGGTTTGGCCATCCATTCATCCCCCAGGTGCTTCTCATGGGACAAGGGACTCTGAGCTTTACCACAGGAGACACAGCCCTTGGCAGGGGTGATGACACCAGGTCAGCACTTCCCTCAGTAAGAAAACACATGCCAGCCCTGACTGGCGTGGCTCAGTTGGTCGGGCATCATCCAGCAAAGCAAGGGGTCACAGGTTCGATCCTCAGTCAGGGCACATGCCTGGTTTGTGGCGCTGTCCTAATGTTTCTATCCCTGTCTTTCTCCCTCCTTTCCCCTCTCTCTAAAAATAAATAAATAAAATCTTTTTTTAAAAAGAAAGAAAACAGGCACCTATACCCAAATGCCACACCTGGGGACAAATAATCTGAAACACAGATGTTCAATGGGAGGAAGATATTTGGAAAGCATTAAATGCTGCAGGGGACCTGTGGGGTGGGGGACAGGAAGTCAGATATGAGTTTTGTTGTGTTAGGCCAACAGAAGCCGGTGATGGAATTGTGCACTGTGGGCTCTGCAGTGCCGACTGGGAGAAGAAAGCCTTTCGCTAGCCAAGATCACGTCCGCTCGCCCTACGCCAGTCCCCAAATGCCACAGCTCAGCTCCAAATGATTGGGCGGCCATAACAGAAATAGACTGGGAGACTCATGAACAACAAACACTCATCTCTCACAGCTCTGGAGGCTGGGAAGTCCAAGATCACAGCACTGGTGGATCTGCAGTTTCTAAAGTCGTCTACAGCTGGGAATGGGCACTCTGACTGAAACAAGCTCTGACTGGAGAAGAGTTGTTTATCACAAAGAATGAAAAGATTTTGTAGTCGATATGGTTCTAATCCAGCTAATTCTGTTTTTTATCAAGGACAAATGGGACAAATTCCATCTGTACTTGCAGAGCATCCAAAGCCAGATGGGGTGAGACACAGAATATTTCCTATTAACATATCTATAATAATTTGACATTTTATCATACTGCCTTTCCTTAGACTATTTGAGCTTTCAGTGTTTAAAACTTTTAGTCGACATTCGAAGAAAAAGCGTCAGTTTTCCCAGTAATGGTTCCATGCGTCACATTTCATGGCTGTCAGGAGAAAGAGGACGAGGCTGGAAAACAGCCAATAGATGCCTGTGTGGTAGATCCATTTGGAAATAGGATTCTACTAGATAATCAATTTTTTAAAAAATTTTATTTATTCATTTTTAGAGAGAGAGAAAGGGAGGGAGAACAAGATGGAGAGAAAGAATGATATGTGAGGGATACATTGATCAGTTGCCTCTCATACCGCGCCCCCAACTGGGGACCTGTCCCACAACCCAGGCATGTGCCTCGACTGGGAATTGAACCAGTGACTTTTTGGTTCACAGGCCTGCACTCAATCCACTGAGCCACACCAAGCAGGGCAATAATCAATTTTTTAAACAAAAATATGTTCATACAGTTCAAAAATTTTAAATATAGAAAGGTTATTCCTCACCACAAAAAAATATTTGTAACTATGTGTGGTGATGGATGTTAACTAGACTTATTATGGTGATCATCTTGCAACATATTCAAGTAGCAAACCATTATGTTTTACACCTGGAACTAGTATGTTATACGTCAAGTATGCCTTAATTTAGAAACAGCTTATGTGGCAAAAACATCTCCTATCCTGCCCTGACCCATTCGGCCCTGTTTCCACACTAGCACCCACTCCCCAGGAAACCAATATTATTAGTTTCTTGTGGTCTTTTATTTAAGATGTTTATTTGTTTATTTAATTTTTAGAGAGAGGAGGGAAGGGGAGAAAGAGAAACATCAATAGTCTGCCTTCCATATGCACCCCAACTGGGGATCGAACCTGGAACCTAGGGGTGCCCTGACTGGGGACCAAATCCCCAACATTTTGGTATATGGGATGGTGCTCCCACCAACTGAGTCACCCAGCCAGGGTTCTTGTGTTTTCTTCCAAAATGTCTTTATGGTGTAAGTGATAGATATATATTCTTACTTTGCCTTTTAAAAACTTTTTGTTGAAACATAACTTACCTATAGTAAATTCTAGTGACAAAAACCTTTTTAACACCCCCTCAGAAAACCTTAATACTCCTTCCTAGTCAGTATTGCATAAGGAACCACTCTCTGACCTCTATCACTATAAATTAATTCTGCCTATTCTTTATTTCCATACAAATGGACTCATACTGTACACACTTGTTTGTGTATGGCTTCTTTCACTCAACGTTACTCCTGTGAGGAGTTGTTGTCCATGCGGTTATATGTGGCAATGCCTTGTTCTATTTACTTTGATATGTATTATTCCATTATATGACTATACCTCAATTTTTTTAAAGATTTTTTATTTATTTATTTTTAGAGAGAGAAGGGAGGGAGAAAGAGAGAGAGAAAGAAACATCAATGTGCGGTTGCTGGGGGCCATGGCCTGCAACCCAGGCATGTGCCCTGACTGGGAATCGAACCTGCGATGCTTTAGTTCGCAGCCCGCGCTCAATCCACTGAGCTACGCCAGCCAGGGCTGACTATACTTCAATTTATTTATGCATTCTACTGTTGACGAACATTTGAGTTATTTCCAGTTTCTGGTTATTAAAGTAGCACTGCTATAAACATTTTATTATTTTTTAAAAGATTTTAGTTATTTATTTATTTTTTAGAGAGGGCAAGGGAGGGAGAAAGAGAGGGAGAGAAACATCAATGTGCGGTTGCATCTTGCACACCCCCTGCTGGGGACCTGGCCTACAATCCACGCCTGTGCCCTGACTGAGAATTCAACCGGCAACCCTTTGGTTCACAGGCCGGCACTCAACCCACTGAGCCACACCAGCCAGGGGTCATTTTAATACATATCTCTTGCATATCGTGCTCATTTCTGTTGGCTATACAGAATGGTTCACAGGATGCTAGGCAGGACTTGCAAGATGCCACAGGACAGGTTTCCAAAGAATTTTACCAGTTCGTACTCCCAGCAGCAGTACGTGAGTTCCAGGTGCGCCACAACCACTCGCGGACCCTCCGGTGATGTCTGTCCTTTTAAACAACGTGAAACAAAAGCTCATTGTCCACCAGGGGAGGGTACAAGGGAGCCAACTCAGTATTTAAACCAGTAAATAAAGGGCGGGGGTGGGGGGAGTCAAGCATTTCTGTTTTCTTATATGATTTCTATCTCAGGGCAACCTAATGACGAGAAATTTATTTTTAGAAAAAAGTTTCAGATTAAAAAAAAACAGAGGAAAACGATTTAGAATTCGAATATTATCACTTTGCAGGACCTCATGCGTCGATGGATTCACACATTGCTATCAACATTGCAAAACAGAAACAGACAGACGCCGTGTCTCCCGATAAAATCGCACAGCAGCACCCACGAAGCAGTCCTACTGCGCTTCCTTGAAAAAAATTTGGGTCTCAACCAGCCTCTAGACTTTACCCGTTTACAGGAAATACGGAAAGTAGAGGGTAGAGGAACGTGTGAACTAGCGCCACAGAGGCGATCCCCTAAATGCAGACTGTGGGGAAACCATAGGAAAAGAATCAGTTTTATCAGTAATAAAAAATAAAGGAAAATTTAAATGATAGAGAGAAAAACCGTAGCTGGAATATTTAAGATAACCTATAAAATAGTATAGCACATGAACCTCACTCAAATCCTGATGCAAACGAACTGTAGTAAAAAAAAATTATAGGACATTCAGAAAAGTGTGAACATTGATTGGATACTTAACAATATCAAAGAAGCGTGAAAATGTTCTTTAGGTGTGGTAAGGTATTGTGGTTATGTTTTTAAAAAAATCTTACTTTTTAGAGAAATATACATGAGTATTTACAGGTTAAATTAGATGATGCCTGAAATTATTTTAGAAATAATCTGGGTAGGAAGAAATGGAGAGTCTGGATGAAATATGATTATCCGTATGTTGATAGTTATTGAATCCCAGTGATGGGGACATTGGCTTCATTATATTATTCCCTCTGCTTCCGTATATTTTAAAATTTTCCATAATAAAGCTTTAAAAATATTTTTAAATTGCCCTTACAGCATGCTCTATAATAACAAATGTGATATTCAAAGTATGAGAACAGCCAATATAAATGTGATATATTTCTGTAATTAAATAATATACCCAGTAGTTCCCAAACTATTTGATCTTAGAAACTTTACACTATTAAAAATATTGAAGACCCTAAAACTTTTATATAGTTTGTAGCTATTAATATTTTCTGTATTATAAATTAAAACAAATTATAAAATGTTTATTAATAATTTAAAAATACTAATAATAAGCCCATACAAATTTATTAAACTGTATATGGGACATGTTTTATATTAATAGGGTGTTTTCAACTGCTACAAGTAGTAGAAAATGTGACTAAACGTAGTTTAAATAAGGAGGAGTCTATCGTCTCATACAATAAAAAGCGTGAAGGTAACATGGCTCCAGGGTTGGTTAATTCCAGGGTCTAGAGACATCATCAAGGGTCAGGTTTCTTCCCATATTTCCACCTGGCCACCTGTTTGTCAGCAGGCCCCCTCATAGATAGGAGATGGCTTCAGAGGCTCTAGGCATCATACAAATGTCAGAGGAAGATAAGTGGGGCATCTGGGGTTCTACATAAACATCGAAGTCTGTGGTCCTTGTTTCCTGTAAATCTCCGTAGGCCGAGTTACAGGGTTGACAGTAGGAATGACCTCGCCCTCTCCTTGAGCACTCCCCCGAGCACTGAAAAGGACACTAGCAATCTCACTGGATGCCCCAGGCTAGTCAATATCACCAAATGGAATATTAGGCTAATAAGCCAGAAAAATGCCTCAAATTTAAAGAATAAACCAATTTTTTTATTTATTGCATGTATGCCAACCTTTTCATCTACAGCTCCTCTTTTCTCAAAGGTTCTATAGTTAAAGTCAATTTCATTACTTGTTGCCAGGTGTTTTTCATTATTTGGCTTATTTAATCCTCACAACAATCCTATGAGTTAGGTGTCATTAAATACAATCCCACTTTCCAGGTAGAGAAACAGGCATCAAGAGGTTTTGTGACTTTCCAGTTTGCACACTTGCTTTGTGTGGAGCTAGGATTCAGACCCTAGCAGTCTGGCTCCAGAGTCTTCGCTTCCTTCTACATGCTCAGTTCTATGTGGTTTTAAAAATATATGTTCAGGTACATGAGTTGAAAATTTAAGGCTAATTGGCAGAAAAATCGAGAGTGTATAATTTTCAAAATAATAGAAGAAAATAATAAGTAAGAGTCAATAGACTCAGCAAGGGCAAAAAAAAAAAAAAAAGAATAAGAGAGAAAGAGCGGGAAGAGAAGGAGGAATCTTTTCTCTCTGGCTGATAACCAGAACTATCTGGACTAGGAAGCTGACGACAAACCTACTGCTCCAGAAGGTCACAGAAGTCCTCACCCTGGGAAAGCAACAGCACCAGAGCAAAAACTAACGCACACGTGCAAAACTACAGATGTCATCTTTGTCTTCAGATTCAGACCCATTCTGGCATGGCTTCGGCATGATCCACTATTTCCAGGGTTACGCAAAGAAAAATAGACTCAGATTTCCACAGGGCCTTATATTAACAGAAAAAGCCTTCAGGAAAACAGCAGAAGAATTACCAGAATAGATGAAGGAAGTCAGGGGATGGAAAAACCACTGTTGGGGCTAACAACAAAGGGTTAAAGGTACAGCCATGCCAGCCCTGGCTGGTATGGCTCAGTGGATTCAGTGCCGGCCTGTGAACCAAAAGGTACAGCCATGCCTTGATCTATGGAAATTGTGCAGGTGTTTCAGTAGAGAACTAATAAACTATAAAGACTTAACAAAAAGGGGTGGATGCCATGGTGAGAAACAAAGAGAGGGAACAGTAAAATTTGAAATGTATCCAACTAGTCCTAAATTGAACGCTTTGCCCTACCTGACGAGTACACCCTGCCCCTGAGTTCAGAGCTTCACCATCCACTCAGTCCCCTCAGTCAGCAATCTGAGAAGCAGCGCTGGCTCCTTCCTCTCTCCTCCGGTCTGGTCAGTGACCACAACCAGCTGATTGCCACCCTAATCTTTCTCCAGACTGTTCCTCCTTTGCATCTCTACCACGCATGACCCAAGTCGGTCAGGACGTCATTAGCCCTACCGGGACGGTTACAAGAGCTGCCTAACTGGTCTCCTTACCTCTGAATACCTTCCTCTTCCTTCAGTTCACCACTGACCAACCCATCAAAGTTGTCTCAGTCAAGTACAATTCCAGTAATGCCTTTCTTGGCCTAACCTCTTCGTCAGCTCCCCATCACCTTCCAAAGCAGCTGCCTGATTCTAGTCCCACCTCCTTTCTCCAGCCTCATTTCCCATCGCGCTGCTTAGTTCTCTCCAGCTTCCGTGCTGTCCTCTCGCTGCATGCCTCTCTGTACTCTTGCCGGCCCAGTCTGACCTTCTACTCGTCCCTCAAGGTTTATCTCATATTCTCCACGAAAGCCATCTCTGCTACCCACCCACCCTTCAGGGCTCTGCACAGGCTTGCCGAGTTCTACTCAAATAATTTCTTTTCCTGTCTTGCATCTTTTCTGTAAGTTTGGAATTGTTTCAAAATAAATCTTTTTTAAAGATTAAATAACTGGTTTTAGAAGTCACTTTTTAAAAATACATTTACTATTTTGACCAGAATTCCTTAGAAATCTTTTGGATCTGTTAAGATGTATTTGCTTGCAAGTAATGGAAAATCCAACTCAAGTGTCTGAAACAATTTTTAAAAATGCATTTTCTCATACAAATGTACTAAGGTAGTTTAGCCAAAGGGTTAATCACCAGTCCAAGACTTTCTTTAAATTGTTCTCTTCTTCCATTTCTTCCTCTTTTTAAAAGGTTTTATTTATTTATTTTTAGAGAGAGAAGAAGGGAGGGAGAAAGAAAGGGAGAGAAACATCAATGTGTGGTTGCCTCTTGCACAGCTCCCACCAGGGACCCAGGCTGAAACCCAGGTATATGCCCTGACTGGGAATTGAACCAGCAACCCTTTGGTTTGCAGGCCGGCACTCAATCCACTGGGTCACACCAGCCAGGGCCCATTTCTCAGTGTAGCATCTGTGTCCTCTACTCTTGTTTCTCTGCACAATTGCAATATGGTTTCAGCTACTGTAAGCATAATATTTGAACATTATAATGTCCAGATGCCTGAAAGGGCCTTTACTCATGCCTATTTTTAAATATCAGGGAAAATTTCCAAGAAGCACTAAGACAGACTTTCCCTCACCTATCATTATCCATCGTTACATGTCCATTCTTAAATGAATCACTGGCAAGGAAATTTGAATCACCATTATTAGGTTGACCAAATCAGAATTCATCTTCTGGGGCTAGTGAAGGGCCAGCTTCCCTTAAAAGCATTCGACCACTTACTACCCGAATGAAACAGGAACTCTGTGAGCAAAGAAGGAAGGGAATGAGCGTTGGGTAAGCAATCAGCATTATCTGCTACATTACTGCTTGATTTCACTGACTAATCTTTTAAGGTTTCTTTACATACCTCTGTTTTTTAGTATATAAGAAAGTTAGAGTTTAAGTTATATGTAGTGGGTTTATGAATTTACTTCACAACATTCAGGTATTTGCTGTTTTCTAAGCCCGATCACTACCAGGTCAAGCCTCCACTCACAGTGCTCTCATCCCCTCGATTCACACAGATCCCAGTGCTTGTGGATTTTGCAATGGTGTGCCTTGGTATTTATTAATTTATTTATTTAGGCATCCCTTACTTTTATTTTTCATTATAAAAACAAACACAAGAATTTTGAGAGATGATGGCTGTAAGACAATTCAGAACCACAGTGAGTTATTAAACCCATTTTCATCTGCTACCATTCCAAAAGTAGAATGTCGTTAAAGATAAAGCACATTTATGACACGGAGCACACAGACCAGAGGTCTGCCTGGTGTTGTCTCTGACTCTTCCATCCCAAAACAGAAGCTTGCAACTGGACTTCTACCCTTCAGTTGTCCTATTTTTCATATATGAAAAATTTTAAAGGGACTTTAAAGACATAAATAAAACACTAAAGGTTCTCTTTGCTTTACTCTGAACAATCCTGCAATTGAGAAAAATTTTTGAAGCCCATTTCTAGCTATGATAGCAGAAGACTCTTCTGGTTCTTATTTAGCCAATTAATTTTTTCCTAGTCAATTGTTTGTGGGCAAATACAAAAAATAGCTAAAAAACAAAATCACATTTTTACATTAAGTTCATTATAAAATACCATTCGGTTTTCAAAAGTCACTAAAGGGACACTTTCTGCAGCAGAAATGGGCTAAACTCAAGTTTTTGTGGTTTGACAAAGACAATGTTACAACAATATATCACATGATCTTTAGGGCGTAAAGTGAAATGAGTAAAGTTTAGGGGAAAAAAACTATGCAATTTCTTGTTTCTCCTGTCTCCTTTCCAAACAAAAAAGATCTCTTATTATTTTATATACATATTGCTTTTTTAAGCATTAGTTTATATTCTGAAAGCTTACTAATATATTTACATTAAAAATCTGTATAGGCACTTTCTTATTTCACAATTACAAAATTTAATTGTTACTGTGCTCTGCATTAAATGTAGTTGTGCTTCTAGCCAATAAAGAGAAGAAAGAACAGCAATCATAAATATTGATGTAAACAGTGAAGATGGAGAAATGGCTGAGACAGGGGGCTGAGAAACCAGTTAAAGCTGCCCTGTCTAGCTGACATAAAGTTAGGGTCAGGACCAAGGAGCAGCAGGAGGGAGTGAGCAAGGAGAAATGAGATTTGCAATAGAACCAACATATCTTAATGATGAATTAGATGCAGGGGTGTCAAACTCGTTTTCACGAGGGGCCACATCCACTTCATGGTTGCCTTTAAAGGGTCAAATGTAACTTTAGGACTGTATAAATGTAACTACTCCTTAACTAGGGGCAAGGAGCTCAGCACTGCTGCCAGGTAGAAACAAGGTGCTGGGCCAGATAAAACAAGGTGGAGGGCCAATTTGGCCCCATGGGCCTTGTGTTTGCCACCTGTGAATTAGAGTGAGAAGATGAAGAAAAAATTGTCAAGAATGGCAGCTAGGTTTTTGCTTTGGAAGAGCAGGGCGAATGGCATTATTAAGCATCACTGAGAATTTAAGGGAAAGCGGACTGCATGTATCAGGTGCAGAGAGAAGTCTGGACAGGGGCTTCTCAGGAGGAATGCTTGAAAGGAAAAAGTTGAGACTCCCTTCCCCTGTTTCGTTTTGTCCATTTCACTAATCATCTGTTTCAAGACCACACTTACGAAGTTTCTTCAGGAGCCCTCTTGGTCATCTGTCTCCTCTTCTTCCAAATATCATCCATCTATTTTCCCAGATTCCATATCTTTCAAAAACTGAACACTGTTTTCCAGGCTACAAAGCAGAGAAAACAAAACAAGCTTGTTTCTCATGATTGTCCATTATCCACTATGATAACAAATTCGAGCAAGTTCTTAATTCTCATTAGCAATTCTTGATCTAATGAGGATTCTTTGGCTCATCAGCAAATGTCATGTTTCTTTCAAGCAGCTCACTCCCATTTCTCTGCTCATATTCCACGCTCTTGTGCAGAGGGTTCCGAATGTCCTGAAGCCCAGTCTTAAAACCACCACATCACTGCAGTATATCATATTCCACCAGGAACTCCTTAACAAGTATAAGGAATTACTGCCACAAAGTCAGAGCTAACCATGGAGCTGGGATGTGGAATGAACTGATGGCTTCATCCCTGGATGAAGCAGCATGGTTAGGGCTCTTCAGTGTCAGGGTGTGTCGAGCAGAACCTGCTGGCTCTTGGCCAGGCACGTCCTGGAGCACTCGGGCAGGGCCACGGGGAATCCTCCCTCAAGGCCCTCCAGCTCAGGAACCTCAGCCTCCAGCCCCAGCACCACCAGCCAGTGGATGGCGGAGCAACAGAGCATGTTTTCCATGTGCTCTGCCTTTAAAACTGTCTATATAAGCACTTTTCTAGACAGTGACTTAGTAGTTTAGCTG
The DNA here is from genome assembly GCA_004024845.1 of Tonatia bakeri. Classification (NCBI taxonomy): domain Eukaryota; kingdom Metazoa; phylum Chordata; class Mammalia; order Chiroptera; family Phyllostomidae; genus Tonatia; species Tonatia bakeri. The sequence goes on along the minus strand of PVIA01002038.1, from coordinate 11,698 downwards.
AGTTCTTCTACACACGATAAATTGACTTCTAGGTAGCTAATAATTGGGGGTGGCACTCTATTAGAGCTCTCTTTTCTCCAAGCTTCTAGTATCTTGGATATTTCTGCTGGATTGCTGAAACTCAAGTCACAAATAGTGGGCACCTATGGTACATTTTCATCTGGAATATGCTGTATAAACATACTTATAACAGAACTAATATTTTTGACAACAGATGAAAACCCTTCAAATCCAATTGACTGTCATGAGCAGTCAGCCTCAGTACTGACTCTATAATAATATTAGGAGTATATGCAGCATTGACGTGTCCTGTTCTGTATCTTACTCACTTACTAATTACAAGCCACAGTTCCTTACTTAGGATGTTATCGTGTGTCCATTTCTGATGGCAGCAGAGCAGATAGATGGCCAATATGAACTTCCAAGTGCTGTCGTTTGGATCTTCCCCAGGGGTCACTGGCCTGGTTTCTGTTTATGGACATCCTCGATTTGTTTTTTCCTTCATTCAATGCGTTGAGCTTTTGGTGGGCCTTCTCAATCTAGAAACCCATGTTTGTTGGTTCTAAGATTTTTCTGAAATTATTTTATTAATAATTTCTTCCCTTATGATTATCTCATTCTGCAATTCTTATTAGTTGGATGTTGAATATTCTGGGTTGAATTTCTATGTGAACGATCAAAAGGTCCCAACCATCATTTTCCCTCTATATTCTCAGCTATTTCCTTAATTTTATTTATTATTGCATTTTTTATTTCAGCAAGGAGCATCTTACTTTTTTCCTATGTTATACTGTATTTATTTTACAAATGTGAATCTTCTTGAATTTTTCTGAGGATACTTATCAAAGTTATTATTTTTTATATCTTCTTTTGTTACCAGAATTAGCTTTTCCCTCTTGGGTCACTTTTTACTTTTCTCAGGTCATTTATCCTGGTCTTTCTCTGTCGGGTTGTTTCACTTCAGTGTTCGTTGGCTGTATGTCACATTTAAGAATTAGGCAAGAGGAAGCTGGTCTAGAACTCTGTGCACATGAGTAGAGCTCTCTGCTAGCATGTTTTGTTTTAATGTGGATGATAAAGAGCGAGGCCTAATTCTGCCAGACACCCGATTCCAAGTCCACTCTCTGTTTCTATTCCTCACCTCAGCCAGTGGCTCTTAACACACACACACACACACACACACACACACACACACACACGGCCCCTTGAGATTAGCCTCCACTTTTCAACTCCCCACCCCATTTTCTAAGTCAATTTCTAAGTCTCGTTGATCTTACTTCCTCTCTTGACTGGGGTCACTTTATGTGTCAACTTGGCTAGGTTATGGTACCCAGAGTATCTGTAGTGATTTCAAAATAAAAGCTTTTTTAAAAAGTTTTAAAAGTCCAATGATATAAAGAAGTCTAGCTTCTCCAGCTTTGTCTCCTCTACCTCATTCCCACTTTCTATAGATAACCAGATTTGTTTCTTTTGCAGAAATAAATGTATTCATTATGGAACTAATATGGATATATTAAGTAAAATTGTTAATATACTGTTAAAAATAGAATCTACTAGATTCTATTTACTTTTTGGACAGAAGAAACTTGCTGAAGGACCCATGGTAATGGACAACAGGGTAGGAATTGATTGGGGGGGCAGGACAGGGGAGAGCAATGGGCAAAAATTGGGATAACTCTAACCGAACAACAATAATACAAAAAGAAACTTGCTCTACGCATTTTTAGCTTCTTTGCTCAATAATATATTCGTATCAACTGAGAGAAATAGTCTTTGTCCTTAGTCTTTTTTTTTTTTTTAGTCCTTACCCGAGGATATGTGTAGTGATTTTGGGGGTTGGCGGAGAGAGAGATAGACAGACAGACAGACAGACATTGAGGTGAGAAAGAAACATTGATCAGTTGTCTTCTGTGGGCACCCCAGCTGGGGATCGAACTCACAACCCAGATATGTGCCCTGAATGGGGAGAGAACCCACAACCTTTTGGAGTACGGGATGACCCTCCAACCAACTGAACCACCCGGCCAGGGCTGTCCTTTTTCTTTTCAATGGCTGTTTAGTACTACAATGTGCTGGTGTACTATTATTCAACCAGTTTCCTGCTGATGGACATTTGAGTTGTTTACACATTATTGCTGTTGTGTATAAATAATGCTACAATAAGTAATCTTATGTTTCTATTATTTTATATTTATCAAGCTGTAACTTCAGAGCAACTTCCTAGAAGTGGCTTTGCTAGGTCAAAGGATAAATGCATATATTTATTGGCTAGATATTGTCAAATCCCCCTCCTTGAGGTAGTAGCATTTTATTCCTTTGGATTTTTGTTATTCTGATAGATGAGAATTGGTGCTTCAGTATAGTTTTAATTTGCATTACTCCTATAGTGAATATGTTGAGTATCTTCTCATTTGTTTGTTTGAAGGCCATTCATACAACTTTTTCTGTGAACTGTCTATTCACCTTTGTTTTCTCTTCTAAATTTGTTTCCATGGATTGAACCAGTGATCTTGGCATATGGGGATGATGCTCTAACCAATGAAGCCACCTAGCCAGGGCCATCTTTTGTCCTTTTCATAAGAAGTTCTTTTTTGTCTTTTTCATATTATTTTTAAAGAATTTATTATATAATTGGGAGTAAAGGGGAGAAAACTGTACTTGAACAATCATTAAAATAATAATAATAATAAAAAGAATTTATTATATATTAGTGATCTGAGCCCTATGTAATAAAACTCACAATAGTTGCTTTAGGTTATCTCTCTTGACTTTTTTATTTTTATTTTTTGTCATGAAGAATTTTTTTTTAAGTAGTTAAGATTATTGGTCTTGTCTTTCATTGCATCTTGCTATCCCAGGTTATATAGTAGTTCATCCATAGTTTCTCCTAGTACTTATATGATTTAATTTTTTACAAGTAGCTCTCAGAGCCACTGGGATTTTATCCTAGTGTGTGGGGTCAAGTATATTCCAAATTCATCTTTTTCAAAATTCGGTTGTCTTGATGCTATTTATTAAAAATCTCTCCCAGTGGTTTGAGATTCCACTTTTGCCATATACTATTTTTTTTTATTTTCTAGAGTCTGTGTCCATACCTTTTATTATATTCTAGGGATCTAAGGTAGTATGGTTTCATATCTTGTATGGCTAGTCATCCCTACACACCAACCATTTCTTTTTCAAGATTTTCCTAGCTCTTCTTGCATATTTATTTCTCCATATGAATTTTATAATCAACTCATCTAGTTCCAGGAAAGAAATATTGGTAATTTTATTGTGATCACATTAAATTTGTATATTTGAGGAAAATTAACAACTTGATAATATTGAGTTATCTTATCCATAAACATAGGTGTTTCCTTGTATATATTCAAGGAAAAGCAAATATTAATGAAATAGAAAGCAAAGATACAATAGGTAGTAGTTTAACAGAAAATGGCCAGCATACATGGGTGATCAGTCTGTAGTAAAGGCTTTATTGCTGTAGCAGTAAGCACCACAGACCATAGCAAATCAGAATAAATTTACCTCTGTCCAGGCTCTCCACCTTCTGTCTGTCTAATGCACAACTTTATGTAGGTAATGTGGGTTTCACAATGTCATAAGTTACACAAGTTTATGGAATGTCAGAGAACTGGCAATAGAAACCACTTCTCTATATTAAAAAAAAAAGAGAGTGTCAGCTTGCTGGTTAGCTAATCTTTGACAAGCATCTTTTGTAAAGGGCTTGGTTTGCAAGTTTGGCCAATATAAGTAATTACAAACTAACTACTGCATAGTTTTGCCAGCAGGTTTCTAAAAAAAAAAAAAGCCATCTGTGCTGAATTTAAGAAAATTTCATGAGTTAGGAATGAGAAAACATTTTTTTCATGTTAGCAAAAGTAGTCTGTAATTAGCCTCATGCACTTCATGAAGGTTGGTATTGGTCTCCAAACATTTGGGGAGTGAAGGTGGTGGGTAATCAGTCATAGTTTTACATCTCTTCATCAATGGGGTTTTTAAAAATCTGGTTATTTAAAAAACTTAATAGAATATATTAACCTTTGATTAGGTTGATTAAGGAAGAGCTAAAGCAGTAGGGAATATTAATTAGAAATGAGAAGGGTCCATAACTGGAGAAATGGGTGTGGTCTGTGATTGAACTCAAAGCAACTGAAAGTGGGCAAAAGTGCCGAGTGCCACTCTCAGGCCCGTCACAAGCAAGCCTCTGCTCTTTCCTGCCCTCTGTCTTGAGACAGATAAGCGTGGCTGTGTGGAAGCTATGTTTTGAAGAGGTGAAACCAGAAGATAAGAGCCTAGGCCCTTGAATTACCAATTAAAGAAGCTATCTGCCAGTGAACAAAGGTACCTTAAAGTGAAAAGAAATGCCCCAGTCTGCATATAACCAATAAAAGGTTAGTATCCAGAATATAAAGAAATCCAACAAAATCAGTTTTTTTGCCAACAGAAATGTGGGCAAAGGATATAAACAGGCAATTTCCCAAAGAGGAAACACAAATGGCCAATAAACACATGAATATATGCTCAACCTCAGCAATGATCAGGGCATTTAAAGTAAAATAACAAGACACCATTTCATACTCACTGGACTGGTTAAAATGAAACTCTGTTGGTACCATGATACCCATTTATATTGTAAGAAAGAGGACTCTTTGAAGTTCGATGTAGTCACATGACTTGTTTGGGCCAATTAAATGCGCTGACGTGATGTATGCTGCTTCTGTGCAGAAACTTGAACAGCCAGAGTGCAAGCCCTTTAGTTCTTTTTCTCTGCCTCTCTGCAGCAGGTGTCGGGGTGAGCCTCCTGCAGCCCAGGCCCCTGAGTGACTGTGACGAGCAGACCTTCACTGCTGACCTGCACTGCACTTGCAGCATGAGTGAGAAATAAACCTTTGAATTAAGCCACTGAGATCTTCTGGTTATTGTTTATTGTGGTATAATTTAGTTATCCTGACTGATATAACCTTAATTGCTGGCAAAGCAGCAGAACAACAGGGACGCTGATATACTGCTGACAGGAGCTGAAGCTGGTGCAGCAACCCTGGAGAACAGTTTGCAACTGTTTAGTCAGGTTGATGATGTGCATACCCTTCAATTCACGTTTGCACAAGGTAATGATAAAAAGTTTTTACTGCAGCATTATTTTAAGAAAAAATGGAAAATAACCTCAATGTCCATTGACGAGAAATGGAGAAATACATTTTGGTAGATTCATATGATAGATTACTATACAAGGGCTAAAATAAACTTAAGCTATCTCTTAAAATGTATAAATCTCAAAAACATGATTAAGAGTCTAAAAATCGTTTAATGAGTTCATTAAAGTTTAAATAGCCTATTATGTTGTGGCTACATAATATATGTAGTAGAAGTATAACAACATGCATGGACATAAACACCAACTTTAGGGAAGTGTTTACTTCCAGGAAAGACAGTAGGAAGCAGAATCATCTATAATAGGGTGAACGTATTTGGAATGTTTTGTTTCTTATAAACAATGTATATCATGCTATTATGTCATAATACTGAGGGTGAGTACCTGGATGTTCATTGTATTATCTTCTGCACTTTTCTGTCAACTTGAAATATTTAATAACAATTAAAAAGAAAACATAGGCAAGCTAAAATGAAAAGAGCACCATAATTCTTTCTCTTCTGCCTGCCCATCCCCAGAGTAACCTCTGCTAATACGCCGGTATAAATCTGCCCATTGTTTTCCTGTGTCTTTGTGTTTCTTTTCTCTGGATAGGGAGGAACAGGGTGGTGGGTCCTCAGAGAACGGAAGTGAGGACAGTGCACAGAGTTTAGCAGGCTAGGTAACCTGCTAACCTTGGTAATAATTTACTCATCTAGAGGATGTACCTTTGCTAAGTAAAATATTTACAAAAAAGGGAACATTTCATTATTTAATATTAAAGAATCTGCATTAATTCAATTCCCAACTTTGTTTTATCAAGACTACTGAAACATTTTTCCGTTTCTCAATTTCTCAGAATGATTAGAGATTTCTAAATGCTTATGAAACCTACAGAATAAATATACAAAAGCATGGCTATGAAACAGGTAATTCTGGCATTGAAGAAGGACATCAAATTTAAACTTCAACATATAAGTGAGTAGTGTTCTTTGTTCTTTTTTTGCTTTCTTCCTTTTACTCATTTGCTTTCTAGAATTCCTTATGTATTTCAGCTATCTATAATTTCTCTTACCAGAAATTAGAGAAAAAAGAGACTTTTTCTAACATTCTGTTTTCTACAAATAATAAGCATATGCACACTTCCTAAGGACTAAGCGTAAATAAAACAATTGTGTTTTTTATTAAATTATATTTTGTTGATTATACTATTACAATTGTCCTGATTTTACCCCTTTGTACCCTTCACCCAGCACCCCCACTCCCTTAGGCAATCCCCCCACCATTGTTCTGTCCATGGGTTATGTGTATAAGTTCTTTGGCTACTCCATTTCCTATACTGTACTTTACACCCCCATGGCTTTTCTGTAACTACCTAGTTGTACTTCTTAGTCCCCTCACCTCTTCACCCATTCCCCATACCACCTCCCCCTCCCATCTGGCAACCATCAAAACACCCTCCATATCCATAATTTTGTCTCTATTATTCTTGCTTTGTTTTTTTTAGATTCAATTGTTGATAGATATGTATATATTTTTGCCATTTTCTTGTTCATAGTTGTGATCTTTTTAAAAAATAAATCCTTTTAACATTCCATATAACAATGGTTTGGTGAGGATGAACTCCTTTAGCTTTTTCTTGTCTGGGAAGCTCTTTATTTCCCCTTCAGTTCTAAATGATAGCTTTGCTGGGTATAGCAATCTTGTTTGTAGGTCCCTGCTTTTCATGACTTCGAATATTTCTTGCCAATCCCTTCTAGACTGACAAGTTTCTTTTGAGAAATCAGCTGACAGCCTTAAGGGAACTCCCCTGTAGGTAACTAACTTCTTTTCTCTTGTTGCTTTTAAGATTGTCTCTTTATCTTCAACCTTTGGCATTTTTAATTATTATGTGTCTTGGAGTAGACCTCTTTGCATCCATCTTGTTAGGGACTCTCTGTGCTTCCTGGATTTGCATGTCTAGTTCCTTCACCAAATCAGGGAAATTTTCTTTCCTTATTATTTCAAATGGATTTTCTATTTCTTGCTCTTTCTCTTCTCCTTCTGGCACCCCTATAATGTGAACGTTGGACCTCTTGAAGTTGTCCAAGAGGATGCTTATGCTATCCTCATTTTTTAAAATTTTATTATTATTATTTATTATTATTATTTTTTTATCAATGTGCGGTTGCTGGGGGCCGTGGCCTGAAACCCAGGCATGTGCCCTGACTGGGAATCGAACCTGCGATGCTTTGGTTCACAGCCTGCGCTCAATCCACTGAGCTAAGCCAGCCAGGGCTCACTATCCTCATTTTTTAAATTCTTTTTTCTTCTTGTTGTTCTGATTGTTTTTTGCTTCCTTATGTTCCAAATCATTGATTTGATTCTCAGCTTCATCCACTCTACTGTTGTTTCCCTGTAAGTTGTTCTTTATTTCAATTAGTGTATCCTTTGTTTTGACTCAATCTTTTTTATGCTGCTGAGGTCCTCACTAAGTTCCTTGAGTATCCTTGTAACCAGTGTTTTGAGCTCTGCATCTGACAGATTGCTTATCTCGTTTGTTTAACTCTGTTTCTGGATTTTTGACCTGTTATTTTATTTGGGCCATGTTTCTTTGTCTCTCATTTTGCAGCCTCCCCATGTTTGTTTCTGTGTATTAGGTAGAGCTGCTTTGACTCCATGTCTTGGTAGCATGGCCTAATGTAGTAGGTGTCTGTAGGGTCCAGCGGCAGCCTCCTTTATCATCCAAGCCAGGTATTCAAGGTGTACCCTTGGTGTGAGCTGAGTACACCCTGCTCTTCAGCTGAGTCTTGGTTGCTCTTGGTGGATCAATGGGAGGGATTTACCCAGGCCAGTCATCTGCAAGGATTTTCCCCCCATGGAGATTCAGCTGTGCAGGGGCAGGGTTGTGGCACTCCAACTTGGTCTATAGCTGTCCACTGGGTGCACTGGCCCTGGGGTTTCCCAGGTGATGCAGGCCAAGGTCAGCCCCACCAGTGTTTTGCCCAGCACCACACTGCCTGAGCTATAAAGCATTCTGGCTCTTACTGGTGCTGAGCTTGGAGATTTCCAGGCAAAGACAAGCTGTGAATCTAGGCTGGCTGCTGCTAGTGCCATGCCTGAGGTTCATTGAGGTCAGCTGTTGCTTATTTGAGAGGATTTAGGAAGTTGTGGAGCATGAGCCAAAACCAGCCATTCGTATGGAAAAGTAGCTTGGTGGATCCATAAGCTGGGTGGGACAGAGTCTCTGGGGACCTCTAAGGAAGGTCAATCAGTGTTAGCCAGGTTGATGGCTCAGATCGGATAGGGCACCTGCCTGCTGGCTCTGTGGAGTGAGGGTTTAGAAAAGGGACAATGGTCTCTACTTACCTTGATGTCAGGCACTTCAGTTTCTTCCAGGAGAGCACTGGTGCCTTTCAAGATGCTACCTTGGCTGGAGTTCAGAGGGAGTGAGTCTGAGTACATCTGTGTGTGGGTTCTTTAAAAGGAACTGCTTGGGGCTCTAGAAGTTTCTTTTATCAACTCAATCCCCACTGGTTTTTGCAGCCAGAAGTTGTGGGGACTTATCTTCCTGGCACTGGAACCCTGGGGTGGGGGTCCTGATGTGGGGCTGGGACTCCTCACTTCCAAGACATCCCTCCTGAATTTTTATCCATCACACACGGGTGAGGGACCAGTCTGTTCCATGTCTGTACCCCTCCTGCCAGTCTGGATGGATGCGGTTTCTTTAATTCTGTAGTTGTGAGACTTTCATTCAATTCGATTTCTGACAGTTCTGAGCGATGATTATTCTATATCTTAGTTGTAATTTTGATGTGGTTGTGCAAAGAGGTTAGCCATGTCCTGCCCATGCTGTCATCTTCACCAGAAGTAAATTGTGTGATTTTTAAACTATGGTTTCCTTGCACTTTAGCACCACCTTATGGCAGCATTCTGGTATCTGAATATATGCTGTCCTGATTTTTTTTTTTAATGGTCCTGAACATTTCTGGCTAGAGGTGTCAGTCATTTAAAGATATCATATCACATAGCCATGTGGTTCTCAACCTGTCTGTACAATAGGGTCACCTGGTGATCTTTAAAAAATACCAACACTAGGCCTCACTCCAGAACCACTGGCAGAAGGGCTTTAACATTGACTCGTTGGACTAAGCTAGATGACATTTAACAAATATTCAGCTCCTTTACTTACTGGGGAAAAGGACAACTTTCTTTCCTGATTTTATGACTACATACCTCACAGTCATATGATTACTTGTGGTTAGAAATAAATACACTTTAGGGATCCCCTTAAGTATTTGAATCTGCTGTAGAAGAATTCTGACAGTTGTCTACATATCTTCTTGCTGCAGCTTTACTTTCTCTTAATGTTTTAAACAAGTTCTCATCATTTTAATGGTCAATAGCTTCTGGTCAGCTTAATTTTTTTAATTTGGGAAAATATATTAACTACAGACAAGCAGAGAGTGTAAAACAATAACCTACCACTCAAAGTTTACAAATACGAACACTGTCATGTTTCAAATATTTATATGTGTTATATATACAGTTGACCCTTGAACACATGTTTGAACTGCATGGGTCTACTTCTATGCAAATTGTTTGTAATAAGCACAGTAAATGTATTTTCTCTCCCTTATGATTTTCTTAATGATTTTTATAGCTCACTTTATTGAAGAATACAGTATATAATATATATAACAAAATATATAGTAATTGACTTTATAGTATCCTAAGGCTTCTGGTCAACAGGAGGCTCTTAGTAGTTACACTTTGGAGGAAATTCAAAGTTTTACACAGATTCTTGACTGCTCAGAGTTGGCCCCCCCCAGCCCTTGCATTGTTCAAGGGTTATCTGTATATAAAATATTACCAGTAGAGCATAAGATTTGGTTGGGGACTCACGACCAACAAAAAAATAAAAGCAATGAGAACATGTGACTGCTAAACTGTGGCAACATCGTGACTGCAGTATAATTCAGAGAAGAGGGAGACCAGCAGAGTCATGGAGGAGATGGGAGCAGGGGCAGAAAGCCTGGTGGAATTCTGATAAGCAGCAAACCCAAAGGAGAGGGATCTAGGTGGGAAAAACAACATAAGCCAAGGCTGGAAATAGAAGTAAGCACAATATAGTTATTTCTAGAAGTCTTTCATGTGGTCTAATAATAACAACATCTTTCAAGCACACACTGTAGTCAGGCACTATTCTTAGTGCTTTCCGTGTATGTATTACCTCATTTAACACAGCAACACTGTCGTGAAGAGCACCCTGCTCAGATCATTCTTTCCTGTTGCCCTTAAACAAGCTGCCATCTCTGGGTCTTAGTTTCTCCATCTGTATAAAAGAGTAGATAGTAATGCTATCCGGTGCATGAATATATGCATATGGGTAAACAAAGAAGAGACTAAATAAAAAATGATATACCTGTTAGTATAATTTGGTAACTCTATATTTAATTTTTTAAGGAACTGCCAGAGTGCTCTCCTAAGTGTCTGCGCCATTTTACATCACCACCAGCAGAGCACGAGGGTTCCAATTTTGCCACATTGTCTACAAGTCATCAGGTGGCTTTTTCGTTATAGCCATTTTACTATAAAATGGTATTTCATTTTATAGTAAAGGTGTGAAGTGGTATCTCATTGTGATTTTAATTTGCATTTTCCCTGAAGGCTAATGATGGTGATCTTATAAAGTGCTATTGGCTGTTTGCATATCTCCTTTGGAGAAATGTCTATTCAAATTCTTTATCATTTTAGAAGCTGTTGTCTAATTTTTAATTTGAATTGTAAAAGTTCTTTATATACTCTGAAAAGAAGCCCCTTATTAGACATATGGCTTGTAAAAATTTCTCCCATTCTGTAGGCTGTCTTTTCACTTTTTAATTTTGTTTGTTCTTACATCTAGGTCATTAATACATTGATTTTTTTTTTGTATACGGTGTTACATAGGGGTCCAACTTCATTCTTTTGCACGAGGCTATCCAGTTGTCCCAGCACCATTTCTAGAAAAGACTATCCCCACTGAATGGTCTTGGACCGTGTTGTTTAAAATCAGTTGACCATAAGTATATGGGTTTATTTCTGGACTCTCAATTCTGTTCCATTGATATATCTCTCTCTCCATCTCCTTATGCTAGTACTACATTGTTTTGATTCCTGTAGCTCTACAGTTAAGATTTTAGAACAGAAAGTGTGCATTGTCTCTGGTCTCTTTTTTTTTTAATTCTTTATTTTATTGATTATGCTATTACACTTGGCCCATTTTCCCCCTTCACTCCCCTCCACCCTGCCCATCCCCTCCCACCCACATTCCCCCCTTTAGTTCATGTCCATGTGTCATAAGTTCTTTAGTGTCTACATTTCCCATACTATTCTTGCCCTCCCCCTGTCTATTTTCTGCCTACTGTCTATGCTACTTATTCTCTATATCTTTTCCCCATCCCTCCTCCTCCTACTTCCCTGTTGCTAACCCTCCATTTGATGACTTTTTTTTTTCACTGTTCATACTTTTAATCTTCTTTTTCTTAGGTAAGTCCCTTTAACATTTTATATAACAAGGGCTTGGTGATGATGAACTCTTTTAAC